>JADLIF010003188.1:0-133135 GCA_016648015.1 Steinernema khuongi | reverse complement strand
GAGGGAGGACACGTCTCCCTCAGTGAGACTACTCGTGATTCGGTCACAAGCACATCTTTCACCGAATACGGAGACGAACTTCTCAGCGCAGTGGGCGAGTTCCAGAAGCTCTCCTCTGGCAAGCTTAGGGAGGAGGAAGCCGAGATGTCTTACACGATACCTCGTAAGCTAGAGCAGAGTCTGTCCACAGAATTCGCAAAAGAAGAGTCTATGGTTTCCGAAGTACTTAAGACACGAGAAGAGTCCTCAAAGCACATAGAGGTCGCCCAGAAGGTGGCAACAGAAGAACGGCTTGTGAAGGATCTGTTGGCGACATCCCACGAGAAGAGCGAGATGTCTGGCGAGGTACTCCGGGCCTCCCAAGAAGGTCATGCCGAGAATGTCCTCGTCTCTGATAACAAAGTCGTGGATGGAAAGCGTTTGAAGGAGGTGTCCGAAGAATCTGGACTTCTCATCAAGACTATCACAACAGCTCCTGGTGCTTTGAAAGTTAAAGAGGTGGTCCGTGACTCTGTTCGAATGACAGAAACCCTCACCACGGTCGCTTCAAAGGAGCTAGTTTCCGAGGTCGAGCAGCTTGTGAGCAAGAAGGATGGAGCTCTTGAATCGGTGTGCACAGTCGCCGAAAAGCTGAAGGAACAAGATTCGCGAACGTTCATGGACCAGAAGGAATCTGTCACAGTCGGCTTGTACAAATACGGCTCAACCGAAGCAAGACAAGGAATCCTTAGTGACATCACCCAGGATTCTGTCCAAAGCGCACCTTTCATCGAATATGGCGAAGAACTTATGACTGCAACCGGAGAGCTACAGAAGATAACATCTGATAAGGTAGATGAAGCCGAAATTGAGGTGTCCTGCTCTGTTCCCCGTCGGCTCCAGCAGAGTCTGTCCACAGAGTTCGCCAAGGAGGAGAGCTCAACCACTGAAGTCGTGAATGCGCGTTCCGAATCTGCCAAACACAGCGAGCTCTTGAAGAAGATCCCCCTGGAAGATCAGTTATCAAAGAACCTTCTGGCGGCGTCCCACGAAAAGAGCGAGATGTCTGGCGAGGTACTCCGTGCGTCTCAAGAAGGTCATGCCGATAGTGTGCTCGTGTCTGATAACAGAGCGGGAGATGAAAAGTGCCTGAAGGAGATGTCCGAAGAATCTGAAGTGCTCTTCAAGACTGTGACAACAGCTCCTGGGGCATTGAAGGCTGCAGAAGTAATTCGAGACTCTATGTTTGTGAAGGAAGCCCTCACAACAACCGCCTCGAAGGACCTCGTATCCGACGTAGAACAAGTTGTGAGCAAGAAGGAAGGAACGCTTGAATCAGTGTATACCGTGGCCGAGAAGCTGAAAGAACAAGACGCGCGGACTTTCCGAGACGAAAAAGAGTCATTGACATTTGGTCTGTCCAAATCTGGCTCGACCGAGGCAGGACACCGAATTCTGCGGGAGATCACTCAAGATGCCGTCAAAAGTGTGCCGTTCACCGAGTATGGCGAAGAACAGCTCTCTTCAGTGGGCGAATTCCGGAAGATTACTACTGAAGCACTTACTGAATCCGAAATCGAAAAATCGCACAAAATTCCGCGCCATGTCCAAGAAAGTCTCTCGACGAAGTCGGCGTCCGATGAACACACAGAAGTCAGCGTGAGCAAAGAACGTTTGGAACCAGTTGCAGAAAGCTCTCTTGTTCGGAGGTCTGTGCACAGTGAAGCCTTAGAGAAGCAGCTGGAAGCGTCAAAGGAAGATCAGGTCGTCATTTCGGAATCTCTTGCACCCAGTGATCAGAAAGACACCTTTGTTGACAATGTAATTTATGTCGGCCAAAGGTTGTCCTCTGATAGACGATGCACGGAAAGTGTGGAGGAGGTGCTGGGCTATGATTTCGGAAGTGCTCAAGTGCCGAAGCGCCTGTCCACAGAAGTAACTCGACTGGACCGTTCGTTTGACTCCCATCAGATCCAAACAAAAGCTTCGTCCGATGTGTCGTTGCAGTTGTCAGAAGAAATTAAAGGCAGCGAAGAGTCCTTAAACGCTGCCAAGGTAGCAGCTTTAAAATGCACCGAAGCAGAACTAAGAAGCTTCAAGATCGACCAGATGGCAACAGAGAAGCAATTCCAGAAAGCGCAGGATACGTCTGAGAGCCTTACAAAGTTGAAGGAAGCAGCGAGCGGAGGGTCCAGCAGTCTAACTCTGCGTGAGTACGAACAGATCACATCGGACGCGATCGCGCACTTCGGAAGAATGGCCGCCGAGAAAGAGGACCATCTTGTAGCGGAGGAGACCTTCAAGTTGTGCCGCGAGTGGCAAGAGATCCTACGAACCAAAGCTGCCTCCCTGGAGGAAAGCGAACATTCTTGTGATCTGTCTAGGTCTCCCGAAGACGCATGCACGGACAAGTGCTTCAAGCAGTGGAACACGGAAACTCCGGCCTTGCTCGCCACAGTCTCGGCCAAAGAAGAAACTGTTGGAACGACTGAGGAAGTGTCGCGTCGCGTTGAACCATATCCAACAGTGGATATTTTGATGTCAGACAAATGCACAGTTGGTGCTGCCATCAAGCTGGCGGAGTCATCCATCGACATGAAATCGCTCTCTTCGGAATGGAACGTCGTCCTCAATGACTTGGCAACGGAGCTCAATGTGCTCGAGTCGAGGAAGGATGCGGCCGCTTTGAAGACATTTGCCGCTGGAGACATATCCGAGACTGTAGACGCCTCGCTTGCGTTCCCTGTGCTTTTGTCTCAGCACGAAAAGAAGATCGACATCCAAAACAAGGAGGGAGCGGAGAGAAAGCTGCACATTGCGGATGAAAAACTGTCACAAGAGCTTAGACGCGAAGGAGTATCGACGGAGATCTCTTCTGTGACTAAGACTGACCGGAAGGGAGAGGAAACAGCTGTTCGAGTCCACGAAGCCTCCAAGGAAGACGTGAACGCAGGCGTTCTCTTAGTGCGCCGCACCATTGGAAGGAGAGATCTAGCCCAAGACCATGTTGTGAGCGTGAATGCGGTTCTCACCCAGTCCCTTAACACTGTTAGCGCCTCCGAAGTGTGTCAGAGTGAGAGGGTGGAGTGGACGGTTCAGGAACAGGCTGAGTCCAGTGCGAAGGTCTTTAGTGACGCAAACAGGCATGCTACGAGCGCTGAGCTCAAGGCAGCCGAAGAACATCGGCTGGATTCTGACATCACTCTGGCTAGTAGAGAACCCTCCGTCTATGAGTGCTCGTCGAAGATAAGGCGTGGACACCAAGAAAGCGAGCACAAGAAGGTGTCAGAAGCAAGTTCCGACGCCCTGGACATCCTCACCCAATGGACTACCGTATTCAGCGATCTGGAAGCGCACATTAAGTTTGCGAGCACACTCAATGTCTACGACCGTTTGACGACAGTTGCGAGCACGGAAGAAATGACGGCTATGTCCGAGAGTTGGGATCGCCATCAGGAAGAAGGCTCTGTTTCTGTAGTTCTCTGTGAACCCGTTCGTGACTCCACCCAAAGGGAACTAAAAGTTTCCGAGGAAAGCACTGACGTGAACATCCACAAACACGGAGTTCTCGGCGACGAGACTTTGACCACTCGCAAAGAACCCAACAAGGCGTCGGAGACGCTCAAGACCAAAGAGAGCAAAGTGGTGAAACTGAACGCCATGGTCACGTTGCACAAGATCAGCACTGCACAGCCCAAAAGCTCTAATGAGATAACTCTCAATGATACGTTTACCATTTCAGCCGAGCCGCTGACGTTAAAGACAGACGCTGCTGAAACGGATTCCGCGACGGCTCAATTTGCCCTCATGAAGCCAGTGGACGCGCGTCGAGACGAACTCCGGCTGGTGCACTACAACTCGGTGCCGGGAGTTCTCCTGGAAGCCGAACAAGCCGGAGACGAGAAGGTGAAGATGCTGGTCGACCTGCAAGGAAAGGCCTACGAGAAGGAGCAGACCCTCAGAGCATGGAGGTTGTCGAATGACATCACGCCGACCGTTCTAGAGACAGAAGAAGCCGGCGACGAGCACGCCACGCTGTACGCACAGCTCACGTCGAAGCACGATGTGGACAAGGAAGCCGACACTGTCAGGGACATAAGCAGAGTGCACGAACCACTTAAGCTCCACTCGAAGGCGAGCACCGAGGAGACGATGACCCTGTCGGAAGTGTGGGTTGTGCCTCCAAAAGCAGAGCAGAGGGAGCTTGTGCGAACGATTCCCAACGTCGGCGAGTGCGTTCAGAAGCAGACTCTGGAAAGCGAAGATCACCTAGTTTCCGTTGGGTTCTACTACGACACTCAACCGCAAGCGGACACGATGTCCATCACAAAAGCCACCAGTCGTTCTCTAGGAGAATTCACTCTCGACACGAAGGCTTCTTCTTCTGTCGAGAAAACGATGAACTTCAGTCTGCTGAGGAAACAAGACAGTGAACTGAAGAAGTCCAAGTACACTATGAAGTCAAAGTCGATGATGTCTCTGAACGTCATTGAATCTACGACTGAGACGTCGACTGCGTCCTATAACTTCAATCGGACACTGTCAGAAGAAAATGTCGGAATCACCTGCAAATGTGATCGGACCGAAGCCCCCTTCATTATAAAATTCAAGGAAAGCAGCCAGGTCGAAGACACAATTCACTGCAGCTACCTACGAAGGGACGAGAAAGAGTCCAGTGCCTCCACACAAAAGATCGCCAACGTCGGCGGCTCCTACGTCCTGTCAACTGACGCTGCTGAGGAGTCTCATGCTCTCCTGAACTCCGAGTTGAAACAATATGATGAGGTGTCCTCTGCCATAACGACCATAGTCGACTTCAACTCGGCTGAACCCTTACTGCTCCGTACTCCATCTGCCTCTTCGGAAGACACAGCTTCTAGCGCAGCTTACAACCGGATGCCTGCCTATGAAGAACAGACGACAATTTTGCGGTGCGCGAACGAGGGACAGAACATCGAGCAGAAGATGAAGGAGAGCAGAGAAGTCAAGGAAACCAGCTACTTGGAGTTCTCGCAGAACGCTGAAAAGGAGGCCGTGGACCTTACTATCGCCCAGGCACTCTTTGGTGGGCGCTTCAAGCTTAACACGGATGCCAGCGAGGAGAGTGAAAGCAGTTCGACGCGAACACTCGTCTCCGACCGAATCTGCACGGCTACGAGCTCCATCTGCTCTGTAGAGCCGGTTAAAGAGTCGGTCATCTTCAGCACCAAGGCGAGTTCCGACTGCAGCACCTCAGTGGAGGAAGCGCTCGAAAGAAAGGTTGAATCGGAATCTGTGGAGAAGTCATTCGTCCACAGATACACGGAAACGCTTTCGATGGACTTCTTGGAGTCATGTGACGCGGTCGAAAACATCAACTACGAGCTGAAACGACCCACGGCTGGAGAAGAAACCTTTGGGACAATTCGCATGGCCTCCACAGCAACTCCTTTGGTGCTGACTACAAGGGCCTCCAGTCAAGAAGACCATGACCTGCACATCTTGCTTGAAAAGGAACGGGTAGACCACTACTCCACGGAAAGCAAAACACTCATCGCGAATATGGAAGGACCGATTTGTGTCAGTCTCCACGCAGCCAAGGAAAAGACGCTCACAGTCACGTGCAGTTTTAACAAATCACAGTCACACGAATCGGCCCACGTTACAAATATCTGCAAACGAACTGAAGAACCGGTGAAATACAGGAGTGTTGAGTCGCACGAACTGAGTGAAACCACAAACTATCAGTTCCGCCGTGCGGAACAACGTCTCGATAAGTGCATTGTCCTCAAGGAGAGCAGATTTGGAGGAGGGGCCGCTCTGTCCAGCAAGTCTTCGCACGAGACTACGTTCGAGAGCGACTACCGCCTGGAGCCACGAGCTCCGAAGGATGAGTCCGCTGCTGTGCTCAGAGTGATCGCGAACAGCTCAGAGCCGATTCAGCTTGTCTGTCAGGACAGCAAAGAATCCACGACAGCCACCACCACTGTATTGGATAGAAGCAGCGAAGCGGAGTCCTCTGCCATCACGATTCGCATTCCAAATGAGGAATCGTTCCTTAAGGAGATCGCGGAGTCATCTTCAATCAGTGAAACGACTAATCTCCAGTTCAAGAGAGTGGACGAGCTTTTGGAGAGTGAGCTGGTCATCGTGCTTGCCCGCGAAGGCGGCCACTTCTCGCTCAATTCGTCGTCCTCTTCGTCCGAAGAGAGCACATTGACCTCTGAAATCACATCGCGGGCGATAACTTCATGCGAAGCGTCGGTGACTCGAGCTACGTCCCGAACGGCCGAAAACCCAACACTTCACACTTCATCGTCGAAGGATGAATATCTGAGCACCGGAGCCGAACTTGTCCGTCCCCAAGAAAGCAGATCGGTGGAGTGTGTGGAGAAAACCCCTGTGAGAGGCGACTCTCAAACCCTGACCATTAGGGAATCGGTGCACCTCGAAGAAACTTCCACTTGTGAACTTTCGAAACAAGTGAGTAGAGATGGCATTTCAGAGGTGTTCAAGGAACCTCAGTTCGGTGGTGCCTTCGTGCTCAGCACCAAGGCGACTCAGTACAGCTCGGCCGACTGCTCCACTTCGCTGGCGCAGGAAAAGCCGTTTGAACTCCAGACCGACGTCGTCATCATTGAGAAGCGTTCCACTGAACCACTTCTACTCGCGACATCTCACTCGCAAGAAGCCTCTGTCTCCTGCGCGTCAGCCCTGCAGCGAAGCGTGCAGTTCGATGCCACTCAGACTGTCAGGACCACGGCGCGACAGGGCGAAAACGTCGATGTCCATGTGACTGAGAGCAAGGAGTTCTCCGAAGTGAACAACGTCTCGCTTACGCGTCACCACGCGGCAGCCTCTGCCGAAGTTGTAGTTACTGAGCCCCGTAGCGGTGGACACCTTCTTCACCGAAGTAAGCGCTCCGAAGAGAACTATGCAGATCTCGACCAACAACTTTCGAAGCCGTTTATGCTCTCCGAAGCGCAGCTCGTAGTGAAAACCGCAAACGTCCACACTCCATCGTCATTCAGCTGTTCGCACAGCCGACTGGAGGAATTCTGCGTGTCTTGTGAGCAGCAACGGATGTCTTCGGCACACGAAGCGTCGCTTTCCTTGAAGACCTTCAACGTTGGCGAGCCCTTGTCTCTCCAAAGCTCTCAATCGGAAGAACATTCGGTTAACATGAGCACCTATCTCGACAAGGACGTCAAGAGATCCATGGAACAGGAGACTACAGTGGACATTGCGCGCTTCGGAGGAGGAGATCGTCTCCACTGCAACGCCGCCAGCGAGAAGAGTGGCGAAATCGTTCTGAACCTCCTCAAAGAAGAGTCGTCAGAACAGAGCTCACGAACCATCCAGATATCCAGAGAGGACAAGACGACCTATGGTGCCTCGGCAAGCGAAGAAAACAGCGTTCAGTCCACCCAGTCCATTGTCAAGAAGACCGACGCTCCGCATACGATCTCCGTATATGTCCGCACGCCCCTCCGTGGAGAGCACGTTGAGTTCGCCTCGCGAGCGTCGGAGCAGGTGATCTTCAACGCCGACTGCGACTACACAAAGCAGCCCACTGAATTCGTCCTTAACTGGACTAGCTACGAAAGTCGCTCTGAGCCGTCCATGTCCTTGCACACCCAAGCCTGCACAGAACAGCACGTTGAGCTTGCCGAAATGGAAGTTAGACGGCGCCTAGTGGAATGCTCCACCGAGAGCGTCCTTGAGCTAGCCCATAGGGAAATCTCACCCGTTCTTTTATATTCAGAACAAGCAGAAGAAACTCTTATTCGCCGTGACGAACATTTGGAAAGTCACGAGTTCCGTCACAATGGCTCCGCGGCCACCATCCGCACAGAAGTCATCCGGGAAGAAGAAGCAATGGTGTGTGAATCGAGTGCGGAGGCTGTCCGCCGAGAAGAACAGTACCTGGAGCAGACAACGAAATCGGCTTCCGAGAAGAGGTGAGTTCTCGCAGGCACAAGCCGTGGTTTGACTCGAGTTTAGGGTGAGCTTCGCGGCCGAAGTGACCGAGAAGACCATGAGTCTCGACATGGACATGACCATGACTGTCGAACGGAAAGAAGCGCCTTCCATCGTCAAGAAGCCCATGAAGAAGGAGCGTGAGCGCCGAGGAAGAAGGGGCGAACTCAAACGCAACGAGGCACCTAACTTGTGAGTTCTCCCTTCTCCGTCCCTTCACCTGTAGAGCTTTAGTGTTCCCGTTCGGAGAAACAGTCTACTGATGGCTTTGAACATTGGCAGTCCTCACAACATACCTCACTTCAAAACACTTCAAGATATCGTAAAAGCGATCAAAGAGGTACTCCTGTCTGTGCAGTCCTACAACTCAAAAACGTTCACAGGCCGGTCTTGAATACTCAAATCTCATCTTTGGTATCGACTATACAAGGTCGAACTATTATCAAGGAGAGAAGACGTTCGATGGACGCTCGCTGCATTCTTTGGATGCTGAGGAACCGAATCCTTACCAGCAGGTTATCTCGACTTTTCTCATTCATACAGTAACCCTGAGATTTAGGTGATTGAGATCGTAGGAAAGACGTTGTCTTCTTTCGACGCCGACGGCATCATCCCTGTCTACGGATTCGGAGACGAACAGTGCACCGACCAGAGCATTTTCAATCTCGCCAACAAGGAGGATCCTGACGCCTGTTGCAACGGCTTCGAAGGTACTGAGAATCTATGGGATCTTTAGAAGTAGCGAATTGGCGTTTAGAAGTGCTGCGAGTCTACAACGAGAAAACGCCGCAAATCGCAATGTCCGGTCCTACGAACTTCGTGCCCCTCATCGAAAAGGCGATCGACATCTGCCGCGAGAAGCACTCGTATCATATTCTCGTCATCGTCGCCGACGGTCAGGTCACGAATGAGAAAATTAACCAGAAGGCCATAGCAGCGGCATCACACTACCCGCTGTCAATCATCATGTAACGTTGAAGCCTGGCGTAGCATGTGTTCACGTGGTTGTATTGCAGGGTGGGAGTCGGTGACGGCCCTTGGAACATGATGAACCGTTTCGACGAGACACTCCCGAAGAGAATATTCGACAATTTCCATTTCGTCGACTTCCACAAGGTATGTACCCCCGCCATTTCTGCTGTGATGCAACCAAAACAATGTTTAGGTTATGTTCAATGCTCCTAACCAGGAGGCATCGTTTGCACTCAACGCACTTATGGAGATTCCCGACCAATACAAAGCCATCAAAGAGTTGGGCCTTCTGAAACACTCTAGGAGAGGATGAAACGCACGACAGCTACCCCCTCTCTTTCGATAATAGTCTTAATTTCCTATTTGTCGATTTGGGTATATCGTATGAAAGGTGAAGTAAATACTTATAAAGACAAGCGCAATAAATATTTTGGAGAGACGGCTGCCAATCGCACCGTCTATCTCCCAGGTCTGCTCGCCCTACGTCGGTCTTCCAACAGATCCGACGGCCACGCGGTTTAGACACGAAATGCGAATTCCAACTGGGTTAGAACTTTATCACAAACAAATATAAAACAGGGTTAATCGGTTCCACAATACGCGTCACCGGATGAGTGCCAGGCGCAGCTCAATCACCGGGAGCGTTCAACCTGGCCGTCCAAGGCGCAGGAGGTTCCAAAGGGTCTGGCAGTAGATGACGGCCTGTCCAAGCCTCTGTGGGCTTACAGCGATCCGTCCACGAGTCTGGCAGAAGATGACGGTCTGTCCGAGCCTCTGTAGGCCCACAGCGTTCCGTCGCCCAAAGGTCTCTGGATGCAGCAAGATCCGATGCACGAAGATCTGAAGCTCGAAGCTCTGAAGCTGTCCGTTTCCGACAGCGGTTTTCTCTAGGGCCTACAATCCCTTCGTGGCGGGACCAATTCTTCGGTTGAGTTTCACTCGCGAGCGACTGATTCTTCTCGCTCCGCGATAATAAATGTCAGCTGACTGTTGTGTGACGTTATCGGTTGTGGTGTCTGTGAGATCACGGGTGAACCAGATGCGGCTTTAAGCTCGAAGTCGCCAAATGAGAAGCCATTGAATTATGGTGGAACCCTGCTTCTTCGAACCATTGCCTCAGGCAATAGGCTGGAAATTTTGGTGTGGGAGGCTCGCCACTGGCGTCCTCTTCAAAGACGGAAAGCATCATAGCAGAATCCAAGGCCGACACGCAAAAACGCAAGGAATACAAAAAGCTCAAGCCGCTTCCAAGCTAAGGAGGCCATGATCGCCATGTAGAAGTTTTCCTCTATGTGTTCCCAGGACTCCCTTATAGCAAATCGCTTGTATATCTAGCTGTAGCAGCTTTTTGTTTCCTTCCATGATCAAAATTAGCGCCCGACCAGCATGTGCAGAGCTTCTCCGCAGAGAACTGATTTCCTATGCTGTGAATTTACTGGACTCAACGGAGGATCCTCTTATACGTATGTCAACATTGAGGTTTAAACATCAAGACCGCCGATTCATTAACCGGAGAACATAGAGGAAAACAAGTCAGACATACTTATTTATTGTCTGTATATTTATTTGTTGTATGGATACAAACATGGTATGTGGGGAGCAGTGATGCCGATTGGCTGACTCGCCAGCCACTGACATCAGCTTCACTGGTGGGGAGCAACGTTGCCAGGGACAAATAGGAAGCGATGGGAAATGAGGGTACAAGATACAGATTTAATGTTCTTCTCTTGCGTCTAAGCCGCGCCGGTGTGACGACGACCAGGATCCGATGGGTCGTGCAGTCGGTCGGCTCCGGAGCTGCTAAATAGAGGAACATTAAGTGGACAAGTTCATAAAATACCGACAAGGTCGCAACAAATGAACTTTCGAACGAATTATCATAACGCCTTTTCAGGCGAGAATCACAAAAGTCTAGGCAGCGGAGAGATTCGAAGACAAAAGACTACCTGTGGCGTTCCTGGGTTCATTCCAAGAGTGTTGATTTCTTCAATTCTTTTTCAACTTCTCAATCTTGTTCACTTCTTCTTTTTGTGAGCCGCTCTGCGTGTTGCGGCAGCTACGTCTTGTGTCCGTCTTCGTCAGTTACAGGATGAGTCTGAAATTAGAGCATTATTTAGATTCAGTTCAAACTTGTTTGATAAATCTACCTTGGAGGGAAGTTAATGGCAAGATTAATTCGCCTTCATAGGAAGCTTGTAGAAGAAATCTCCGAATGAGTAGGTCCTCATGTTGAAGAACTCGCCTTCCTATGTAGTAATCCTCTTGTAAAAGAAGTCTCCAGCTGTGCGACCAGGAAGTCGTCACTTTCCTGCAAATTCCACGTCTGAAATGAAGTATATGAGCTGAAGGATCTTTGTCTTCCTCTTTCCTTTGTCATTTTCAACTTCTCAATCTTGTTCACTTCTTCTTTTTGTGTGCCGCTCTGCGTGTTGCGGCAGCTACGTCCTGTGTCCGTCTTCGTCAGTTACAGGATAAGCCTGAAATTAAAGCATTATTTAGATTCAATTCAAACTTGTTTGATAAGTCTACCTTGGAGGGAAGCAGGTGGCAAGATTACCTCGCCTTCCTATGAAGCTGGTATAAGATGTCTCCAGATGAGTAAGTCCTTGTGTTGAAGAACTCGCCTTCCTATGTAGTCCTCTTGTAAAAGAAGTCACCGGTTGTGTGACGAGGAAGTCGTCAGTTTCTTGTGTAAGGAAGGAAACTGAAAATAGCCATAAAGCTTCCCCAAGAAAAGGAAAACGCATACGTCTTGTCAAGAGCCTCTTTGACGAAGTCGTGCAGCGTTAAACAGCTCGAACTCTTTCTTCCTTAAATGTACCACTTAATTTGCGTTCAATGAGCCCACTTCGAACAAATATTGGTTTCGTGCATTGAAATGTCCCATCATTTAAATTTTATCTAGTTTAAACTTAAAACTGAAAGCATCCAAGTGAGTTGTTACTGCAGAATGATGGTTCTCAAGGACCTATACTATCTCCTACGTTATCGACCTCTTCTTGTGTATAAAGGAACTTATGTATAGAGACTGAAAGGGGCAATTTTTCTTCACAATCAGCTGTTTTCTTATTGTTTAAGTTGTTGTTTCTTCCGGATACAAAGAAGCAAAAGGAAAAATTAATATCCAATAATTAAAATCAGTGCTCTCTCTTAACTAGTAGTAATTTTAAAGTACTTTTTGAATTTGAACATGTAATTCTGGCAATTTTCCACTGGGAACTATATGTTATTCAAAGCTCGATATACCCTGTCTTTTAGTAGGAAACTTAAAGGGGGGAAAAATTCACGAAACACTTGGAATATTAAACAATTTTTACAAGTTCTATAGTTATCAAAAAAGCCACATTTGTCGTGCGTCTCTAAAGTAGTAATAATCGCATAAACAAACCAACCGTTTTAAACGAGTCGCTCCTTGGGAGTGCAAAGTCAGGTGGATTAGGTTGCGCATGAGCTCCCGAAGGTTCGTGGCCTCCACTTGCAACCTTCTAATAACGTCCGCTTCGTCTCTGTTCGTGTTGCCATCTCTTTGTTACACTGATGTGTTCCGGAGCAACCATTCTAAATTCTGTTGAGGCGTTATTAACGTTGACAGAAGAAAAAAAATAAAAAGAGCTAGAGAGCACAACTCGCGACCAAAAACAGTACTGTAGTCAAGTAAACGCCTGTTTTCTTGTCCATTCTACCAGTGCCAAAGAAAACTACTTACCGAAAATTGAAGAAAGCTCTCGAAAGGGTTCCAATGGGAATGATGAGATTTAGACTGATTTTAGATATATATATATGCTACAAATAGTGATGCAAACAGTTTAGCACAACAAATGCTTGTCACCCATGTCGTCACCTAGACACGTTGGTCATGCATGGAATTAGATACAATGCTTCACTCCGCATTGTTGGTTTCACAACGACTCACAGAACCGCATCGACTGAATGTCGTTTCTGGGAGTGTAGCTTGTAAGCTTTCGTTGTTTTCGTTATCTTTAAAAACAATTAACTGCTCAACAAAGTATTAAACGGCAGTGGTCGAATCAAAACGACAAACGCAAAAAAAATCAAAAGATCAAAGCGCGAGCCCAAAGAAGTAAACGTCCCGTGCGACGAGACTCACTTAGTTATTTACTGTTAGTTATTACGTTATTATGTAGTGTCTTACTTTGATTACCTCAAACCCAAAAAGCTCCATCCCATCGAGTTTGATTCCGTCAAATTTTCACTTTTTACAAGTTTTTACGGAAATAGACACTTATAAGTATAAAAGCTAATTTTGCTGGTTTTTTGGAGCCGATATATTGTTTATATGTAGTCAATAATAACAAACCAACCAGGCAGAACACGTGGGCCGAGGGGCCCACGTCACTGACGGCGTCTTCTCTGATGTGTGTTCAGTTGTTTCTTGTCTCTTCACTTGGGGTGTTACTGAAAGAAGTCTTCCAATATTCACAACGAGCATTGAAAAGAAACATTTAGTATGTGAGAACGATTCGGATAGCACGCGAGCGGAGGTAAGAATTGTGTTTACGGAAATGGCCTGCGAGCGGTCACAGGCGTTGGATTGTGGTCGTAAACTGCAAGCGCGCGCCGCGAGGGTTTGAATGAGGGCCGACGGCGCCACGGTGACGAAGCCCTGCGACCGACGAAGATGGATAAAGAGAGAAACTAACAGGTCAAGCAGTTGAAATGTGATATCATATGAAGATGGATTCGTAAAACACGCTTCTGTCTTCCGCTGAAGGCAAGGGCTGACAATTGAGATGGTCAGTGAGAGTTATTGTTTTTATCGAGCCAGCTGCAGACACGCTAGGAGACGGCGCTGAGAGCAATAAATGGCGACCGCGACGCAAACAATTACCATAATAGGAAGTTGTGATGCAGAGGCGCGGGAGGTTAATGAATACCCCACACCGCCAATATTATCTGAAGCAAACCACGGTTGCACCTGCTGGGACACTAGGTCTCACAGATGGTGTTAATCCTGTGCGGCCATGTGCGCAACAGCCTCCCTCACAGGTCCAAAAAACACTCTTTGCAAAAAAAACGAAGCAAAAGTGAAGACGAGTCTTTAATAAAAGTGACTACAGCACTTTTTAATCAAACAGTCTGCAAGAAAAGTTTCCGGTTATCAAAAACACAAACTCAAAGGGTGCGTCCAAGCACGCGCTCCGAACTCTGGCCAAATGGATGGACATTTCGCATTTTTGGCTCCGCGTCCTCAGTGACTTCAAGTGCACTTGGTCCATAGTGCAAAGTGCACCGCGAGACCGACAGTGCCAAGAGAGTACAGTGGGTGCCATGACGATACCGACACCTCGTCTTTCTGTCAGGTCGAAGTACGGACGCACTTTGGCAAAGTGCGATGTGTATCATTCGAAACGCAAACAACATTTGGACCTAATTTGCATGTAATAGTTGCATCTTTCTGCTGCTTCTGCGCTGTTACTCTTGGTAGTCCAGGTATTTTGCTTTGTGATTGGTGAAGATAGCACTAACCTTTGCCTTTAATGATAACAAACACAAACTCTGAATTTCGATAGAATGTACGCAGTAGGAAGAGCCGTAACAGTGCAACAAGACAGACTTTCCGGGTGCAGATTGTGACAGTATCTCAATTTAGTGGACTTTTTGGTGTTTTTCTAGTAGGCCAAATGCGCTGTTTGGCTCTGCATAATATGTACATTTATAGGAGTATGTAAGCTTTTTGGTCGTTTCGGAAGAGTGGTTAGATGCATCGGTGTTACTCCGTCACGGGCAGGAGACCAGGTCGGAGCCAAGCTTGATACTTGAAAGTATAATAAGCCCTTGTAGAATCGTACAACCCGATGAGGGTTCTTTCATTCCTACGACGCTCACACTTTCTACGTGGTATTTTGAAGCTGAATTTCGTCAACTCCCGCTTTTGGTCACTTGTTTTAAGACTCTAGTTCCTCAGAAGTTCAAAAGCAAAGTACGTCAGGGAAAAGGAAGAAACCTGTCCCACCAGAAAGAACGGACATCAATGAGCTTGCCAACAAGTTGGTCAACTATCCATTGGTCACTCATTTTATCGCACAAACTTATTTCGCGAGTATAAGTGTGCCCAAAACCCAGTGCTGCAGCGGTGAGGGCAGATTGGTTCCTTTCAGTGAAAGCAGTCTGTTCCTTCACTTTTGTGTCTGTTTTCGCATATATCGGCCTCTGATACTTGAGCACTCATTTTCAGTGCTTACGACAATTCATCAAATTTTATCTATAATACAGGTTAGGAAGATCGTATCAGCTGAAATTCGCTCACGCCACTGTGCTTCCGTTTCTCTCATTCTTTGCTACCTCGAGGCATGTTGTCCTTCTACTCACTCCATTCCAGACGTGCACGGCAGGGGTCCTTCAGCTGCAAAAGATGGCGTTGAAATGTTTTTGATTTGACGAGTGAAATATCAGATGTGCGCGACGTGGTGGATAACGCGCACGAGTCGGGTGGCCTTTAACGACATGTAAAACGACATTGCAGTTGAGCGAATGAATGTTTCCTTTTGTTCGCTGTAGGCTGCGTAGTTCTCAAAGGAAATCGCGGCGGTTTTCGTGCGCGCGTAAAGAGTAGAGTAGCGGCTATCGGCGGTGAAGTACTCAGAATGAGTAAAATGATATTCACACGTCCCACGCGTTTTTGAGAATATCGCCGCAGCTCGGTTTACCGTTTTCCCCCTCCCCTTGTTTGCCCTACTATAATCCTTGCAATCGAGGTGTATTAGGTCCGCAGTCCCCGTTTCGGGATACAGTATCTTTCTTCTCTGCACAAGGTACTGTAGCTATACATTTGGCGAGAGAGTGACGCGGTCACGAACTGACGGTAAGACGATATAACGAGAGCCGGAATTTAATCGCGATAGTCGCCTCTTTAGGCGTCAAGTGCCCGTGTCGCAGAGAGTACAAAAAGCTATTCGGAGAAGAACGACTTCTGCGACAGTACTCATTCTATGTATAAATTCGGAGAGCGGTTCACTCCTCTTCCACATCTTCGCCCCTTTGGTCGTCTCCCCGTCTCGGGTGGCCTGTTCGACGTGCGAGTACCGTGAGCCGCAATAAGTGACGTTGCTTAAGGCGATCTAATGACCCCGAAAGGTGTTTTCAGCCACCGAAATGGTAGGCTTAGAGCGAGGCAGGGTCTGTCAGACCCGACTTGTTTGCTGGAAATCACGTAGGTCGATTTGTTCAGACCTCAGCAATTATTTTTAATTTTCCGCGCATTTTCGACTCAAGAAGGATCGGAGGAGTTACGCTTAATTGACTCGTTGTGCTGTTGCTGACAAATGCCACCTCCATTGCGCCATCGTTCACAGTATAATTACTGGGTATTGCCTCTTGCTCCTTCCTCGGTGAAGACATCATACCCTCATGTGATCTGCTGCCGGACGGTCGTTTTCCGGTCCTCTCCGCCAATCTGCTTACGCCTCGGCTCCAACCTCCTCCCGTCAAGGTTCTTTCACTCGGCGTGAAAGGAGACCGCCTAATTTTATCTTCCCGCTTTTCACTTTCCGATTTTTGCTACCGCTCTATCGTTGCGTCTCCCAGATTAGGTTAGGCGAATCCCTGCGAAGTCACTCTTGTTTGCTCATCATTTGTAGCGGGCGTTGTTTTGAAGAAGTGCCCGCTCCGCTCGATTCTAACCACTTCAAAGCTAGGCCGCTTCAGTCGTTGACTTTTCCCCGTTCATATCGTGCACATCCGCTCTCCTCGTTATCCCTTCGCCCATCTAGACGTCGGTTTCCCCGACGGTTCCGTGCAGACGGTCTTCTCTACCGTATCCAAGTCGTCTCATTTGGTGCCAACAACGTGGATTTAGACATGTTTAATTCCATTCCAGACGACAATTCTTGGACTTGGAGTTGTCAAAATGGAGGCCATGGACCGAGCCTTCCTTCCGATGTTTCTCCTGTCGCTGCTGACGGCAGCTCATGGCCTTTCCGTTGCGCCAAAAAGAGCTCTGTTCATGCCCGGAAACGTTGAAGTAGGCACGAGCCGTGGCTTCCAGAAGGCAGCAGCGCACTTCCTCTCCTCCGTGAACATGAGTGTCGACCCATGTGACGACTTCTTTGAGTTCGCATGTGGCAAATGGATTGCCAACAATCCGATCCCCGACGACCTCACCGGCTACGGTCATTTCCACGCTCTCCGAGAAAAGGTTTCAGCAGAGATGAAAGGTAGTTTATGAGACTGGAAGCTTCGTGATCAGAGTGTGTCCCTTAGATCTGTACGAGAGTTCGCGAACATCGTCATCTTCGGCTATCAATAAGGTGAAGCAGATCTATCACGCCTGCATGGACACCGAACGACTAAACAAGGCGAAGAGCTCGGAATTGCTCGCGGAACTGAAGGTAATCTTTGATCTCCCCGTTTATCCCCTTGGTTGTCTAGAACTTCGGCTACTGGCCCATCGTGCATGGATCACACTGGACGCGAGCTGAGTTCGACCTCACGGAGCTTCTCATCAACATCGGACAGTCTCGTGCGATGGACGTCTTCATCGACATCTACGTCTCCCCGGATCAGAAGAACGTAACTCGCCGAATGCTCCACGTGAGTTTAATTGCTCGCGCTAAACAAGTTGGCGACGTCGTCGCTGTAGGTCGACCAAGGTAATCTTGGCCTTGGAAGTGGTTCCCGCGAATACTACTTGAATGACACGCGCTACGGAAAGCAAATGAAGGCGTACGAAGACTACATGATTGCCAAGATCAAGCTCATTGTGGACGACGCCGCAGTCGATCGCTCTCTGGAAGACATCAAGTCCGATGTGAATGAGATTCTCATCTTCGAGAGAAAGTTGGCGCAGACCCTCGTGCCTGAAGAAGACCGTCGCAACTTCTCCAAAATGTACAACATCAGAAAGTTGAACGACCTTGACGCGCTCATGCCACTCGTGAGTGTTCTATGCCCGAATAGTTATGATGTACAGTACTCAGATCAACTGGGACAAGTACTTCCGCGCGTTGATTCCGTTTGGAATGCACAACTACCTCAACTCCAACCCTGATATCGTCATCAACGAAATCGAGTTCCTGCAGAAGCTCACAGCTCTCCTACAAAGCACCGATCCTCGCGTCATCACGAACTACGTCCTGTGGCGCTACACTGGCTCCTGGTCCTTCCAACTCGACGAACGCTTCGACAATGCCCAACAAGTGAGTCGGGGGATGAGGATAACGGTTTTTGGAAGCCATCCTGCTTCAGGACTTCTTGAAGGCGTTGTTGGGGAAAAAATCAAAGTCCCCTCGCTGGAAGGACTGCCAGTCTGCCGCCGGATCAAAGATGGCCTACGCCAGTGGCGCGCTCTATGTCCGGTCACATTTCGATAAGGCAGACAAGGATGCGGCTCTTGCCATGATCGACAACCTGCATGAAGCCTTCCGGGAACTCGTGCTGACTAACAACTGGATGGAAGACAAGACTAGAGACATTGCTCTGGAAAAGGCGAAGGAGATGCAAAGTTTGATCGGCTATCCAGACTTCATCTACAATGACACTGCTCTTGACGACTACTACGTAAAGGTAAAATCTTTCCTTCATGTACCCATGTACTTTTCTCGTTCCAGCTCCATTTTGAAGAAAATGACAGCTATCCCCAGCTTGTGCAGAAGACGTCCAAATGGGCCCAAGAAAGGGCTTTCGAACGACTTCTAGAGCCTGTGGACCGCGCCGAATTTGGAATCAGTTCATCTGTGGTGAACGCCTTCTACTCTTCTCTGAAGAACGGAATAAGTCAGCACCATGCTTTCATTACCGTATCAAGCCATTACCGTTTCAGCCTTCCCAGCTGCCATCCTGCAAGCGCCCTTCTTCGATCGCGATTTCCCAAAGTAACCCAATGGTGTTAGGCGCGTGAAATAAGATAGGATTTAGAGCTGTGAATTACGCTGGAATCGGAGCAGTCATCGGTCACGAAATCACTCACGGCTTTGACGATCAAGGAAGTCAGTTTGACAAAATCGGGAATCTGCATAACTGGTGGGATCCGGAGACTCAAAAGCGATTCATGGAAAGAACGAATTGCATCGTGGAACAGTATTCCGAGTACGAAGTCCCCGGCACCGACTTGAAGATTAACGGAAAGCTGACCCAGGGCGAAAACATCGCCGATAATGGCGGCATTAAGGAAGCCTACAAGGTACGGTATTGGAGCCAAGATGTTCTTCTACTTTGAATATTTAAAGGCCTACCGCCGTTTCTTGGACAAGTTGGGTCGCGAGGAGAAGCGTCTCCCGGGACTGGAGCAATACAGCAACGAGCAGATTTTCTTCATGAGCTACGCGCAGGTATAGCCAGGCTTGGCATTGCCCGTCCATTGTGTTCATTACAGACATGGTGCGGACATACGAAGCCTGAAGCCCTCATCAGGCAAATCCTCACTGACGCTCACGCACCCTTGCGGTTCCGAGTGAATGGTGTTGTTATCAATCAGCCAGAATTTGCTCATGCCTTCAAATGTCCCGTCGGGTCGAAGATGAACCCCTCACAGCGATGCGTACTCTGGTAACGGACCTTCGTGGCCAGCGTTCCCTGGGAACCTAGCCTATAATGAACCCCAACTCATGTGTATTTTGCTGTGAATGTTGTCTGTTGTTAGTTCGTTTGGTCCGTAAAACGGCCTTGTTTCGACGCTGTCGATACTGACTACCCTACACTGCACGGAGAGCGACAGATTCCCTCTCTTGAGGCGAACGTGCTCGTCATTGTGCATTATCCTAATAAGGAGCTTTATCACTAGTTCTCAGTGTCTGTTTCCAGTTTTCTCGCTACCAGTTAATGGAGTACCAATGTTAACATTTCACACTTGTAATAATAAATAGTTCGAAAAAATTGTTTGCAATTGAAACGCAGCAGAAGCAAGGCAGTTTCCAAGAAATCGAACTTCTTTTCGACAGTATCCATCCAGTTACAGATAAAAGACCGCAATCATACAAAGAAGACATTCGTTAAGCAGTTACATGCGAATTGCCTGATTCGCAAAAATCATTCTGAAAAGCGCTCGCTTACTGTTTTGACCGATTATGACCGGCAGCCCATGTAGTAATGAGATTTCGGAGCTCGATATCGACAGCTCTAGGACGCTTTTACTCATTGCTAATCTTTATGCAAGGACCAAACTGTGTAACTGCGTCTTTCGGCTCTTTTGTCTTTGGCTCTTTTAGTTTTGGCTCTTTTGTCGGTACAACTTGTGTGTTCTGTCTGAGTACGGTATTTCTAAAGGTGTTGAACTGTTTACCGAAAAAAGAACGAACACAATCCAACAAAAACAAATTTGTGACACCTGCAGCGGTAGGGAGCTTCGACCATCATAAAGCGCTTATATCGCCGCTATACGGGCGACAAGCTCTTCACACGACTTTGCGAATTTGCGTCCTCCGTCGACGATCTTCCCCACGAAACGCAGCCTCTTCTCCACTTCTTTTCTCTGCATCTTTCGCAGAATTTCCGACCAGAGAGTGTCGACGTTGACAGTCAGTTGAGCAGACGCTTCAATAAAGGCACACTTGTAGATCTTTGAGAGCATTTTTCCCTCTAGAATTTTCGGGCTACGCTGTGTCATTATCGAAGGCGCTTACCGAGAAAGCTAATCCGTCTTTTTCTTTGAAGGTCCACCTTATTGGCCACAAGTATTATAGGCGGCCCATCGTCACCTTTGCGCTTCGTGTCGTTGATCCGATAGAGTGTCTGAGCAGCTCGACTGAACGAATCGCGACTATCGATACTGTAGATGACCATGTAGATCGTGAGAACGTTTTGGAAAGGATTGCTCTGAAACTTTTTAAATAACGAGATAGCATTCGTCCCTCACTCACTTCAAGGGCGGATCCTTGGATGATTTCCAGTTCAACTTCGTTATTGTTCATAACGAAGGATATAGTCCGCGAACGTGTTGCTATACTGTCACAGGCTGGAAAAGATATGAAGGGCGGAGAAAGGAGATGCTTACAGGTGAAGAGATCTTGGCTGTTGATATAGGTTTGCGAGGCGAGCCTCTCTGCGAGTGTCTTCTTGCCCACCGCGTCGTTACCGTATAAACGCAAAATGTACTTGGTGATCTGAGGGGACTGTTCTTCCGAATTGAGCCAAATTTCGGGACAGGTAGCTCTTCGCTGTTCCTGGTCTTCTAAAGATTAGGTTTATTCGCCTAAGGACAGCGTCTAGAAGCATACTTTGGCAGTCATCATTCTCCAGAGGGGCGTCCGTGAACCCACAGTCCGTGATCTTCCCCTGCTTGTCGACGTTGTACGAACGTAGTTGACTCTTCACTGGCGCAGACTTGTGCAAGAAGCTTTTTGACACTTGAACCTCGACGCTCCCTCCGTTGGGACCCCACATAGAGTCGGTAGACTCGTCATCCGAAGGCCATGTGGTTTCCTGAGCGAACATCAAACGCCGCCTGCAAGCGCCCAGTCTCCAAGGGTCGAGAAAGGAACGGAACGGCGTCGTTTTTAAACAACAGGGAGGGGGACACAATGACATGCAAAAACGTCGAGGACGCACGTATTGCGGATCAACTAATTGTCATCGCGTTTTCCCAGAAAATAAGTCTTAATAAGCAAGTGAGGATCTTTGGGTTTCAACAAGACTCTCGTGTCAGCTTCAGTGTCACGCCTCAGCCACGTTGGCGTCTTCGCATCCCGCTAGGAGACGTTTCGTGTTTGTGGATTACCGCTTCATTTATGGGCGTTTATCGCGGAGAAGCCGGCTCGGTCACGTGTGTGATGGCAATTTCATAATTGAGCCGCTGAGTCCCACGGTTTGACCAATCCCTTTGTGTCGCCACTCTCACGCGCATCTCAAACAAGGAACGGAACTGTGGCCCCGGAGTCCTTGAAGGTTATTTGTCAGTTCTGACCACACGAGCACATTTGTTGGATTTGTTCTCCCACGGCATACAAATGAAGACCACAATTGCTCTCCGGAAAGCGCGGTCACAGTCCACACTTCAGAGGACAACACTTCTTGTGACTCCACAAGGCGACGTACAAATATCATTTGACGTAAGTGCTGAGAAGAACGTAGTCTATTTTGGTAGTCGTTATTTGGGCACAGTTTCTAGCGTCAGAGGTCTCCCCCCTCCATTCGGAAATCGTTTCAAAACATTGTTTATTCGTCTTAAGTGGTGCTCTTTTAATATAGCCGGATTTAGTGAATGTCGCGACGAGACTCACCTGCAAGTACGGTCCGAATGTGGACGTTGGGACGGACGGTACATCACGGGAGACGCTTCGGCACTGAAACAGCGAACTTAAGGACGACGGAAGTGCAATAAGAATGACGTAGATCGTTGGCACGAAGTGATCACTGGAACGGATTAAGAAGCTCGAATCCAGTCGGAGGGATGCGTTTCCCACGTGGAAATAAATGTTTAATGTGGACGGTGAATAGAGAATTGGTGCTTCTTTGCATTGTCACTTTTTGCGCAAACGCCCTTCACCGTGGGGCTCCCGGCACGATTTGAAGGAAGCTCCAAGAAGAAGACATGGAAAGTGGACAGAAGCGCTAAGGACAACACACTAAAAAACGGTGGGAAGGCTATTCCGTAGATAGAAACCAACGGGCAGGCCTGGGCGAAAACACGAGCACGACGTCAGTGCGCATTTCCGTTCTTCTCTCCGGTGTTCCGGGGCGATAATGAACCGTCCCACATGATAATGAACTGGCAACGAGGGCCGCGCTGTTTCAATGGAGTGCAAAGAGACATCTATGGCAATCTCTTGCGAGTGGGATCTTTTTTGAGCACAGCTTATCAAGAGCAGAATTTTTAATCGCTAATGAGCAAAACGCGCAGGCGATCCGTGACAAAGTGGCATATCCTTTTTCGATCTAATTCCGACAATTCGCTTAATATAATCAGTACTACGTAAGTCTATTATCCGCGTGAGCCACAGTTGGCGGACGTCACTGAAGGTGGAAATGAACGGGCAAGGGGGAATCGAAATTGTTGAGCTTTAATGAGTCTCCCGCGACCTACACCTGACCAAACCCACCTGGAGCAGCTCGAGAGCGAGAAGACGGATGACGGTTCCGCGTCGAGCTCCAAGAGTTCAGGAAGCAGACATTGCCGTGGCATAATCCGCCCGAAGTGCGATCCATTGTAGGATTTAAAGTGCTGCTGCTGGGGTGGAAAACCAGAGTAGCGGTGCGGTAGTTGCAAAGACGGTAGGGAGACGCGCCGATCGTCCATGAGCAAACTTGCTACCGCTCGGGAGTCCACTGTTCCGCCGGAGACAACAGCCTGAGGGATAAACATTAGCCAATGTGGAGGTGGATGCTTCGGCCGGAAACTCCTTCTGCGGGAGTAGCCGACTCCGCCCAATTCACCTTCGGTTCCTGAGCCGTTTAAGGCCGCGCAAATAATACGTGAAACACGGAGCAATACGTGAAATGCGAACGCGCAAGGACAACTGGGAATCGCTGGGATTCAGAAATCCCGTGCAGCTGGTATAATTACATTGGACTCTTTGTTTTCCAGACGGGAACAGCTCATCTACAACATTCGATGCTCCAATCTCATTGTAAGTATGTGTTTTCACCGAAGGTCGCATATGCATTTACTTTTGTTTCTAGAAGTGTGGGACATGTTACTCTCCCTTGACAAGAAGGGTACATTATTACGATAGGCGAGGTGATCAAGCACGCATTTGTGTGTACGCTGAAAACGACACGAAAGCACGCAGCGCAGTCACCCTAATAAGCGTTTCTCACGGTGATCACTGCAAACACTAATAAGTGGATGTCTGGAGTGGTTACCCTAGCCACGCACTTTCTGCAATTCGTATCGGTGTCGCGTTTCAGAAAACAATGGGACCCTTGAAACACAAAGTCTGGATGACATAACCTTATACTCTGAATGGGTGAATATTTTCATTCCAGGAAAGCTTGGTCAAATGACCTTTCAGAGCAACTCATGACAGGCAGCCGTCTCTCACTGTTCAAAATCTCGCTCCTCTATAAAAAATGGTTTAGAATTCTGCTCGCCTTCGTTTTCCATTCTCCATATCCGTTTTGCACTCACTTCTAAAGATTTTGGGTTTCAATCTTTACAATCCGACTATTCTAATTCGAGTGGTTCAGATTTGGATAAGTCCAGAAATAATGTGACCTTTGGGATTACGAATTAAAATGTTATTGGTGAAAAGCCCCCGTGAAAGGTTATGCTTGGGCTTGTGACCTCTAGAATTGATAAAGCTACTGCCTCAACAACATGATATATCTTCTGTCCACAGAAGCAGACCGTCTGCTGTAAGGGCCGTCTGGTAACCGGATTCTGAAAAATACGAACTCGAGCAGAGCGATCCAGCAACAACCGATTTTTGGGGTTTCACACTATTCCTCCGCTTTCCTTTAAAATTGTGTGCGGGAACAGACTTTAATCGGAACAGACCGATTAAAGTAAAAAATAACAAAGTACTCTCTCTGAAGGTGATATTTTGTCCCTTCACGTACGGTAGTAGCCCACACGTTCGAAATGTTTACTGCGAATACTATGAAAGAGCTGTAGGTGAAAGGGGTCATTCAAAAGGAGGGCACACGGAGGCGAGTGAAGCACGTGACTTTCTGTGTTGCGGTGAAACCGAAGCAGTCGAAAGCGACGCTCCGACGTGGGATTTATATGTGCTCCGTAGGATGTACTCGTTGGCAACTCGCTGCCGGTCGACCGCCTAAGCAAGCAGATTACGAGTTGTAAGAGGAGTGACAGGGTTACCCGATCGGTCCTCCAAAGATACTGGATGAAGATGCGTTTTTGGAATCCTGAGGCGGCTTCTCCTTCTAAAGAAAACGTGCACAAGGGGTATTTTGGGAAAAGGTCACCTTTCGTCACGGGACTGACGACGCTGATGATGCGGTGGAAACTCTTACATGTCTTCCAGTAGCTGAAGTACCGCTGCACTTTGAACACCTTATCCAGATCGACGTTCTTCATTCCCCCGCCTTTCTTCAGCGTCTTGTAGGCCGAGCGTATTTCCCCACGAGACGTCAGAACGCTTATCTTCAAAGAGGGGAGTAAGCTTACAAGGTATAGAAGGTGCTGTGGCAAAAAATTGTGTGACTCAGGTAACTCGTTGCAAGACCTATTAGGGAATTCTGGGATCCAGGAAATAATGTGATCTCCTTTTTTACATTTTCCACTATCATGTTCACTGTTTGTCGACGTAATTATTGGGAATTGGATAATGACCAATAATGTAAACATTTCCTTTACAAAGAATAGCAAGTAAGGTCCCACAACGATTGGCTTAAGTCACAGAATTACCTAGAGCACAGCATTTCCTGCAAGCTCGCTTTTTCGCACCTGGTTGAATGTCCTCATGAGGTCTTCGGACGAGTAGTACTTCGTCGCGTTGCTCGTGTCCTTCCACCACGTGGCGGACTCATGAGTGATGTCTTCCAGGGAGACGATATCCCCGTCGACGACAAAGCAGTAGTTGTCCGTCACCATTGTCGGAGGCACCTCAACACAGATCAGGTCATTGGGCCGATGTCGGGAACCCCTCACTTTGCTTATGTATCTCACAGGACACTGAACCGTATTCTCCAGGGCAGATCGCAGGTCGAAAGGCTTCGAGTCGGCGCAGTAGACGGGAATGGGAACGGCTCCTGCGCCGAAGTGATACTGGATGACTTCTTGGGCGGTGGCTCCTTCGAAATCTAGACAAATCATATGTAAGAACGACAGAAAGGAGGGAGAGAAACCGGTGTCAATGTCGACGATGTTGGCCTGGACGAGCGACGGAGTCTCGATGACTTCGGTGGTGCAAGTCGGCACATCAAGAAAACACTCTTTTGCGAGGTGGCTAAAGCAGAGATGAACAGGACGGAAATCCATAAGTGAAATGTTTATTTTGTGAACGTATGAATGTAGTCGGTAGAAATCTTTTAGTAGACAACGGACCTTACAAGCTGCCAGCGCTTAGAAATTGCAATCTCATCAAATAAACAGTACTTGTGAACAGATAGTGCTTGGAACTGCACTTGTAGGAACATTACTGGAGAATACGAGTAAGACAAGAAGATCCTGAGCACATGAGACATCGCAGATGGTCACGGACTAGACGGGGAGAGAGATATGTCGTGGATGAGAAGACTTGCGGAACGATACGGACGGTGGTCATTTCCTGCCGGAGATGCGTTTGCGCGAAGCTGGGTCGGTGACGAAGCGGAGCAGCCTTTGCCGGCGCGGGTCGAACTCCTTCTGCACGCGCGCCTTCTCGACGGCCTTCGCGTTCCTCCACAGATACTGTACGAAGAGGCGCCGCCTGAACTGCGGGTTCGCGTTCTTGTCGTCGTTGGACACTTTGTCGATCATGGTGACGATGCGGTGGAAGGACGTACACGTCTTCCAGAAGCTGTAGAACCGGATGACTTTGTACACGTGTCGCAGGTTCACTTTCTCGCCGCGGCCACTCCGCGCTGTGCTCAAGGAGCTCCGCGGCGTGTTATGTGACGAGGACGAAGACGAAGAGGACGGGTTGTTTAGGATTCCGGTGCTGGCGGTGCCACCGGCTAGCCGTGCCGAGATCACCTTGCCCTTTGCCATGATGCAGTTCACTCGGTGGAACTTCTTCAGATCGTCGCTGTAGAAGTAGCGCGTAGGGCGAGAGGTGTGCCTCCACCACTGGTCGTCGCCCATAATGTCGCCCATGCGCACCTTGTCTCCGTCGACGACGAAGCAGTAGTTGTCAGCGACCATTGTAGGTGGCACTACGCTGCTGAGCATACTGGATGGCGCATTCATGAGGTTCTCCAGTGCCGCCTCCGTCTGCACGGTGTCGTGATGTACGCTGTGCACGGGCATGTCCCGATGGAAGATGACCGGCTCGTCGTGGCTGAGCAGCGCCTCCGCCGTGACGCCGCTGTCGACGAGCTCGAACGCGCCCAGGTCGATGTCGAACAGAGGCGAGGGAGTGGCCGACGAGCTAGAAGACGACGATTCGGGCACCATGGGGCTGAAACGGACAGAACGTTGCCATGGGGCCGACAGGACGACGGGTGCCACCGCAATCTCAACCATTCCAGTGCAATCGGTGTCCTCAAGAAGCGACAGGGAGTTGAAAGAAAGCGGGACAGTGCCAACAGCGAGATGGGAGGAGAGGGAAAGGACTCGGTGATGCGGATGGAAAGGAAAGGTCGGACAGAAGAGATAAGTAAGTCTGATACAGTCATGCAAGTGTGCGTGGAAGAACGTTGGATCAAACTCGCCCACCTTACGATCTCCTCGTTAGCGCACGGCTCCACCTCCTCTGGGATCTGCTCGAAGGTGACGGTCTCATCCACCACGGCCTGCTCGACGACCACCTCGGGCGGTTCTATCTGCGGGCTGAAGGCAGCCAACGGTTTAGAAGCACTTCAAAAAGTGGGCACTGCCGCTATACCTGACGAAAGGTTTGCAGTATTCGTCGAGCATCTTGATGTAGGAATCCCATTCTTCCATGCATGCCATACCCATAGGCTAAACGGTCATGTTAAACGGGACTAGGGGCAGGGGTTCCAAGCGGGCAGGCGGACAGGCCTTAACGAACACGACTCACATTGCGAGGGGACACAAACACTACTGAAGCATTCATTCCTTCGCGCTCTCCGGCCTTCTTCGTGCGCACGTGCTCGAACAGCTTGGGAAGGTCGCTGCGCACGGCCTCCATGAGGTCCGTCCGCGGACTGATGTTCAGCCAGTCGATGTGACTCAGAATGTTCTTCCTGCGCGCCTTCCGCTCCTGGCGCTTGCGCTTCAGCACCGGGAGCGGCCTCTCCTCTTCCTCAATGGGCGGCTTCTTCTTCCTGGTGAACGCGCTGATCGCGCCTCCATCGAACAGCGCCTTCCAGCGCTTCCTTCTGAACGAGGCGCGGCTAGACTCCGGCGGCGACTGGATGTCCAGCTTCGGGATGTGCACGTGCACCTCGGGAGGGCGCACGGCCGACGGCGGGTTCAGATCCCGCCCCGAGTCGGGCGGCTCGTTCGACATGCAACCGCTCTGCCGGAGGAGGGGCGTCGCCTCGAACTCGACGACGTAGTCCTCGGGGTGCATCTCACAACGGTCAAGCACGTCACACTGAGCAGCAAGCTTGGAAAGCATGAAGGGCTCGCTGATCTCGAAGTAGTTGCGGGCGGACAGCTGACAGGAGTAAGGAGGCAGAGCGAAATGGACACGAGCAGAAGGAAGCGGATTCAAAGAACGCTTTCTTACTGTCGGCGTGATTGGGGAGAGCGGGGGCGCCCGCGGCGAGAGTAACGGTTTGAACGAGGTTGGGCAGCTCAGATTCCGGCGAGCAGTGCGCGCTTTGCTTGCTGAAACAAGAGAAGGGTCTACTGCGAAGGGGTGACAAAGGCGAGACTACCAATTTCCTTGAGATCCGGAGAAGGCAGTCGGAACTGATATTCGAAAGAAAGAAGTGAAGGCTCGGGAGACCGGTAATTGTCGTACATCTGCTGCCGCTGGTGGACCGATGGCGAGGGAGAGAGGCTGCAGTGGAAGGAGAGGTCAGGTCCGGATTCGATCCACGACCCGCCTCTACTCGCCTGCATCTCCCTTTTGTACATTCTGGAAGCAGAGAAGTCGGGTGAGTGAGGGAGAGGTCGCCGTTACAGAGATCGAGCGGAAGCGGAAGAGTTGGTGTAGAAGCTCTTGATACTCCTCATCGAGTAGATGGTGGGTGAACGGAGGCGGTCAGCAACGGGGAAGTCCATCATGAACGAATCGTTGCAGGACACCGCATCCAGGTGGAACCTAAATGGCTGCTCTTGAGCATATGCCTCCAGAGGAGAAACCGACGATGGAATTTTGTGTTCCGACCGCAAGGAGTACCTCTCCTCTTTGCTTTCAGTGTAGCACTGATCTGCTATTAGGATTGGCGGTGGCCTATATTCTTGCCTGAAAGGGGAGGATAGACAGAAAAAGAAAGGTCAAGACGTGCCTCTCCTGGTTCATTTGATGCAGATACATCTGCAGGATCTCCTCGCCCTGCCCCATGGCTAGCCGCCTCTCCAGCATTCTTTTCCGCTTTAGCAGATGCAGCAGGTCGGTTCCTCGAAATTTCCTGCCGAAATAGTGGATCTTCTGGATGTACTGAATGCCGACCAAGTCTATGCACATCGTGGTCACGGCGAGCCCGACTCCGAGGTAGACGAGCATAATGACAATGTACCTGAATTGCGCGTTGAAACGTGTGATTCTCGTGTTTAACCCACTCGTGTCTTTCGGGGACGATGTCCCCAAATCCGATTGTCGTCAAAGAGACGAAGCAGTAGTAAAAGGCGTCCATGTAGGTCCAGGACTCCAGGAAGGCGAAGAGGATTCCTCCAAAGGCAATGTAGAGCTGAACGTGTGAACGCGTAGGATATGTGCAGAAGGTAAGAGGCGTACCAGTAGAATGGCGAAAACGAGCAACACAGGCACTTCGGTTTTGTCCATCGACAAGTCGTCCCACTCGAGTCGAGACCTCGAAGACTGACTGCTGGACTCCTCGTCGGTCTCTATCACTACGCCACCTTACGTAACAGCAACATATAACCAACAAAAGAGGAGCACGCCTACTTTTCCGTAACCTCCACCGTTTGTAGCGAAAATTTATGAACGTCCGCAGTTTCCTCAACTTCTTGTACAACCAAATAGTGCACTCGGAGAGAAATTTTCCCAAATCTCCAATTGTGATGATGGCGAGTGGAGCGCCGAACAAGGCGAATATCACACATGTTATCCTGCCGTAAGGTGTCACCGGCACAATATTTCCGTAGCCTATAAGCGGCGTTAAGAGCACGTAGCTCCAGGTGAACCTACCAATCGTAGCCATCGTGGTGGCCGCAAAGAACAGCGCACTGCTGCCGGTCCACATCTTCTCCGATCGTTCAGTGCGCGACTTGCTTTTTCTGTGGCGTTTTAGTCGCGGTTCCGCTTGACCCGCAATGGCTTTTACTCTGACGTCGGAATATCTGTGCAAGATACGTCGGTTAACTGTTATACGGTGATAGATCGAAAAAAAAATGATTTTCTTTAAGTGTTCAGGATCAGATTTTTAAGGTTATCGATTACTGCTGTGAATATTGAAATTCTGTTTGCATTTTTTTATGAAAAGCTTTTATAAATAGCCTATCTTAAAGTTAATTTTATCCAAATTTTACAAAAGTTGAGATGCATTGAAGCCACTGACAATAAAGTGTACATCATAACGCGTTTTCCAAGATCTAAGATAGTTTTATAAGGTAATTTTGATATTTAGAAATCGCCGTCCGTGGGAGTCGACAAACCCGCATTTGTGTTTCAGCTTGCTATTTAAGTGTTTCCTAATATTGTTCTTTCATTCTTCAGGCCATTTTTGATCTTGGCATCTGTTGAGAAGTTAGCAGAAAAAGGAACAATTGGAAGAGTGGAATGCAATGGTTGATTGAGACATAAAAAAAGTTTGTAAATAGCCTTTCCTCTTGGGTATCCATGTAATTGTTTGCGTGTCAAAACTCATTCCTCATCTCAGACAGTACATAACAATGCTCGACTATGTTTGTCTGCTTATGAGTGATAAATAAGATAAGGTTGGGAGAGAGGGAAGGAGGGAGGGAAATCCACAAAATAATAATCAATCGCTGTCAGTATCAATAGGTCATATCTGTGGGTGTCCTTGCATGGGGCCAATCACTTACTACGCCACACTATTTAGATTGCTTTTTTGGTGTTCGGTGCGTTAAAAATCCAAAAAGGACCCTTCCAGACTAGTCTTGAGCTGACCCAAAAAATAGTGATTGGCGACTTAAGCTCACTTCATTCCCAAACATCGCTGTCTATTGAACCCAAAAAATCCAATTTTCCGTTTTTGTTTAATTCTGGAAACTCCGTTACATTAACATTCCGGACATCGACGGCGTCAAGAAACCTTCTATTCAATTAGCCGAATCGGAAATTCCAACTTTTTCTTCCTATTTGCAACATCGAAGAGCCGGGCAATTGCTTTAACGGCGAGCTTCATCATTGTCAAGTGTAATTGGCTGCGCCATTGAGAAAAGTGCGAACGCCTACAACGTTCGATTTCGTCCCTTTTCGTATGCATGGATGCAATAAAGGAACTTTTATGTGAACTGGGCGAAGTTGCGAACGATAAGTCGAAACCGAAGTGGCTCGCACGGTCAGCACCTACCTGACGTATTCGTCCTTGAAAGCTCTGTAGAGTTCTTCGTTGAATTTGAGCAGTTCGGCCTCGGTCTGCTGCATCCAGACCCGTACGGAATCCCGTTTGCGTGTCTCGAACATCGTGCGTGTCAGCACTTGTCGCTTGTCGTTGATGCGTTTGACACCGGTTCTTTTGAGCTGCACGCAGCAAAAACTAATTGAAACGGCACAAAAAGCGACGACCAACCATGTCCTCATGCGGCGATTCGAGAGTGTAAAACAAAAACGCTCCGCACATCGCGTAGAGACAAACGGCAGTTACCAACGCGACATGGGGGATGATAAGCTTAGCATACTGCAAGCAGCTCCTTGAGGGGCGAACGGACACGGGGAGTACCTTTTTGAATGAGCGCTGTTGAACTTGTTCAACATTTTCAAGCAGACCTTCAATCTCCTTGAATTGCTCGTCCATAGAGGTGAAGTACGCCGAAGTCAGTAGCCACGGTTAATCACACCTCACGATCGCCGAAAGCAGTTCTCGTTGAGCAGAGCATACCCCAGGCGAGTAGAGCACGGTGGTGGTGGTGGACGGTGGCGACTATTTACAAGAAGGGGGGCAGAGAGGACGCAGAAGGCAGCTGAGAGAGCCGGAGTCCACTCACTTGACCATTGGACACGGTGCTTCGTTGCCGCGCAAGACCTCTGTGCCGGCTGCTGCTCTGGCTGCGGAAACGTGCTCGCGGCGCACCCTTTCCAGAATGCCGTCAGCACAGGTTTGCCGTCGAGAATCTTCTTCCGGGCCGACCGTCGTTGCCGAGGGAGCGCGGAGGACCTGCGGAGCAGAGCGATGGAAAGGCGCGACCGGTGTGACCTCGTCTTACTTCCTACGGTAGACGCGCGAGCCGGACGCTGGTCAAAAGTTGGTAGAAGAAACAGATGCGGCAGGAAGCGGTGAACGGGCCGAGAAAATCGATTATCGCCACTTGTTGGCCAAATTCACCGACGTCATAAAGTCTAGAAAAAAGCAATTAATTCAAATGCAAATCAACACACACACGCGCACAGACGCCGCTGTCGCAACTCGCGCGCCCATGTGCAATTCGCTCTTATTGCGGCCTCTCTGAGTAGTCCAGTTTAAAAGTGCACATTTATTGGCATTAGGAGTTTCGCCTGGACCGCAGTAGTATTTAAATGGGCGTCGGCGAATCTCTCCAACTCGGAAGCGGCAAGGTTGCCGCGCGGACAACGCGTCATGCAGAATTTGCAAATGCATGCAAACGGTAAGGCCTCGGGGGGAGGGGGCCACGGAAAAGGAGACAAGAAGCACGCAAGGTGACCCGGACATGTCCTGGCGCGAGCGGAACCGAGCCTCTCGTGCGAGAGACGCGCACGCCCGAGGTCCGATCCTTCGGTCCTCCGCGTCCGATATCACGCGATAATGAAAACTGATGAAGTTTTCAATTTTCATAAAAATGTATTGACGTAAACAAAACCATAGAACGACTATCAAAAACAATGACAACTCGCGTCCCGGAACATAATCAAATGTCATCTCGCCGTGCGGAACAACTTGCTTCCGCTTGGTGTCCGGCGTGCTCGGCTTGTTCCTGCAAGCAACAGCTCGATTCGTAATACCCTGATTGCGCAACGGCCCTGATAACAAACTTTCATAGAGATTGAATCGCAACATGCCTACGGACATAGGAAGCGACCCGCCGAACCCATCGACCACTTAAGCCTCACCGCAGCCGGCGCGCTTTCACAAATTAGTGATTCAGCAGATCCTCGACACCCGAAAATAGCAACAAAGTCTGACAGGCGCCGAACGCTGCGCATTCCACATATCATCACACTCTTGACACGTCCAAAAAAGCAGTGGCCACCGCTCAGACTCGCTGATGTCCGGCGGCAAAGACGACAATCAAAGACGCGCTAATGAAAGAACGCGCACGGAAAGCGCTACCAGATTGCAGGACCTTCCGGCAAAACAACGCTTCTGCAGAGATTGTGTCGCACGCGCTCATGGGGAGACCATACGAAAACAGCGGCCGGAGCAGAAGTGTTCCTCAAATAGCTCGGCTCAATTGTTTTCTTAATTGAAAAGGGTGCTTAATTGTCAAATTTTATAATTGGACGCACTCGGAAATGAAGCGCCTAAAGATGCAAATTTGCGCCTTTGGAGCCGTGAAGTGGGCATCAATTCGTCGTGCGAATTGCCGCACATGGCGCGCTGATTTATAGAAACATATTCGACAAACGATCGTTTTCCACGCAAAAAGACGTTCTCCGAATCTGAATGGATGAACCTGGACGATGGGGTGATGGACGCGCCCCTTAGCGGAAAGGAGCGCCGCCGAAGCAGCTCTACCGTAAGGGGCGGTGAATAACGCAGTGTGAAAACCATTTAAGTGCTTTTCATAAAGCGGTCGGTGACGAAAGATCAGAGAGTAATAGAAGCTCGGCTGGAAGGGAAAGGAGACGAAGCGGGAGGGGATGGCGGAGAGCGCGGAAGGGAGACCGCTATTTCCCCGCGTTTCCCTCGGCCCTCAACGTTAACTCTTGAGTGCTTTATAATGCATAGGTTTCTGCCCTCGTAGGAAGCATTGACGTAACAAGTAATTGCCTTCTATTAGCAAATAGTAAGAGACAAACGAGTAAACGTCGCCAAGGTGCGACCGAATCTGAGCAATTAGGGGCGAGGGTGGACCCTCAGACTCAGCACTCGCGCGCAGGGACTGGAGTCCCTCTCGGAATGAGCACTCCTCTCGCCCGCCTGGGAATTACACGTTCAGGGAGGACGATCAATCGGCCTGATCGTCGCTTGGGACCTACAGTGATTTCGACAGGAATAGGCTTGTACCGATCCATCGTACCGCGGACTATGTCTTCGGAGCGTCGCGCTCCAAATCGATTATGATGTGAAGCGCGATTGACAGAAACTTTTGTGGGGTGTCTATCCTCGACTTCTCAATTGACGACACGTCTCAGAATGCCAACGACGTTGACGTCGCCCAGGCCCATGTTGTGATCCGCCTCGGGCTCAATTTTTGAACGCCGGCGTGCACGCGAGAAGAAGGGGGAAAATACTGATTCTCCCGGGACTGCGCACTTCATCTCCAAAGGATTTCGCACCATCAAAAACGGGATCGAAGATTGGAGGCAAGGGCACGCGCAAGGTTTGTGCGCCGGAAGGCGTTTCCCGCCCTTTCCACCGCCGCAGGAACACTACTGCGCGAAGCCCGGCGATCGCCGGAATCGACGAAGAATCTGCGGAACACAACTATGTGGAACATTAAAACAAACACCCAAGCAGTCCGGAGAGAGGGAGGCGCGGCGCGTTGGCAACAGATCTAATTTTAAGAAGATACGCTTACATAAGCGACAATTTGAGCAAAACAGAGGAGCAAAGCGCTGTAAACGGACGTGTGCCCGCTGATTTCCAGACCCTCGCTAGCGCGCGTTCACTGTACTATTCCAGAGCCTCACCGCGCGCAGAGCACAAATCAGGACGCCTGATGTAAACAGACGCCGGAGGATTTGGGAAGTCCCCTCACGTCGTCTCGTTCGGCCGAAGTATCATTTCGTATTCATTAGTGTCCGAAAGCAGGCCTGTAAGTCGAATTCGACCCGCTGCACCTCGAAACGTGAAAGCGGAAAGTGTTCGAGCAGACGGCAAGGGGTCCATCGGCGCCGGGAGTCAACCGCGCATGAAGGTGGCTACTCTCGCACGTTGTTGCCGCGGAGGCTATGTGCCGGGCCGGGTATGGCCCACAACAAGCACATGTCGCCGACTCCCTCCTGGACAGCGACGCTATTGAGGTGGGCGTTTCATAATTACCTGGTGCTCAGCCGTTCAAAGCTCTTTTGTTCGACACTTTGGAAGAAAGCGCACACGCACACTGTCTGACGTTGCAGTCGCCTTAATTGTTTCACACGACGGCCTGTGGACAAACGGCCAGGAATAGGGCACAAACAACTATAATAGTCGCAAATATCACTGGCCGCAAAGGTACCTGTGAAGTCCATGGCGCCTGACGTACTTAGACGAAAATAGGCGACAGAGAAAGACTCAGGATTACAGCTGTGCAATCCGATAACCTGACAGTTTTTTCGTCGGCTTTTTCGTTTCTCTTGTTCCATTTCTTTGTTATTTTCTGTAGATCTCTAGTAACTACTGCAGTCTCGGATAAGAAGAGAATCAATGTGAAAAAAACCGTTGTATTATTCGAATCGACCGTAAATACCTGACGAGAAAATACCTGACGAGTACCGCGTATCTTCTCAAAAGCTAAGAATTCATAAAGTATTAAGCACTGTCGACCGTAATCGAGTTTTAAGTACGAAATTGAGAGTCCTGTGGTAATTCCTCGTCAAGTTTTTGCAAGTCATCGCTAAATCCTTTATACTTCTAATTTTGAATTTTAGCTCTTTGGCACACTAGTTTGTGCTAACTCAATTAAATCCGAAATTGCCCTTTTTTGACGGACAGTTACTTCCTTATAGTCCATTCGTTGCTGGAAATCATCTGTCTATGAGAATGGCTGGCTTACAGAGAGGATGAGAGCCATGAACACTGCGTCATCCCATTCAGATGGTTGTCTTGCCCATCTTGTAAGAAGGGCCCAAATTCCCAAATCCCCATTTCTCAGAAAAGAAGTTTTTTGTCTGTATCGTTTGGGATTAAACAACTTCCATCTATACGAATCCAAAGACATAATAAATCTATAGTGTTAAATGTCACCAGATGCTTAGAATTCAAATACCCGAAACTGATCTTTTCTGGCGCAAATCCCGTGTTTTTTTAGTTCTCCAAAAACACAGAAAATGTTTTGTCTACGTATTGCAGGTAAAAATCAGTGAATTTGTTGGGAAGAAACGTGCATAATATCTACTAAAACAAACTATAGCTTCTTCATGAACTTGGTAAACACGTGTAGCTTAACAGGGGCCGGAACCTCTCACTGAACAATGAATTTGATTAAACTGTGTTCGAAAGATGTCAAAAGCTAGAAAAACCTTCTCAAAACATGCTCGTTTTATTGGGATGTTCCAAAGGAGTGTTGCAGTCTTTGAGTTATGCAATATCGATAAAAATGTGAATTAATCTGCACCGCTCTTGCTGGCCTGCATATAAATCCAAAATGAGCTCGGTCGCAGGTGTCAGTTTCCTGCCGCTCTCGGTCATATCTTGCTTCCCCGGAGACAGCGAATAAGCCTGTGCGTGCACGGGATGGAAAGGGTCATCGTGCGGTCGCCATAGCAACAACCAGCGGCGACGCTCCAGGCCCGTCCCTCAGACTGATCTCCCCGGCGTCGCATGCCCTTTGTACGGACAGAGTCTATTTCCTTCTAGTGCCCTCTGGTCAGCTATGGTGGCTCGTCCCACAGTCGAGCGATGGAGTCGCGGGCAGCTCGAGGACGAGTATCACAAACTCTACAGGCAGAACCTGGACGTCAAAAAGAAAAATAATGATTTGGAGAAAGCTGTGAAACAGTAAGTATTTAGCCACCTTTCGTACATCCTACTACTGCGGATCGCAATTCTGAGGATTTAGACTGAACGGTCGTCTACGGCGTGTGGGCGATGGTGCATTGAGTCCGCAAGCCAAAGAGGTTCAGGAAGGGGAGCTGTTGGAATTGCAACGGGAGAACCACTTATTGAAACAGAAGGTGCGTTAATGCCCCTGAACTGTCCGAAAACGTGCGAATTTAGCTCAAATCTATGAAGCATCAACTGTTGGTCTACACCCGACCTGGAGCGCGTGCTCCCATGATTAACTCAATGACGGTGAGTGTCGGAGGTGTTTCCGCGTTGAAAAGAGCATTTAGTCGAGAACATCGGCCCGTCCTTCCGTGCGTCCCATGGCCACAGCTGGACGCCCCTCATCTGCGCAGAGGTAAAACGATATGCACTCTATATGTTCATATATAATAGCAGTACCCGCAAATCTCCGGTAGAGCCCCATGCTCCCAGCGAAAAGACGCCGCCGAATAGGGCAGTAGCGAATAAACAACCAACGGGAACAACCAGGAAACAGGGGTCAGTAAGAAAATTTAAAATCTCCTAAAGATTTCTGTGCAGATCTAGCGACACGCGACCCGCCACAACGACTGACAAGTCCTTGGTTATCAAACTGAATCGCGAACTCAAAGCTCGTATGAGTGAAGTCACGGAACTGACATTCAAACATCGATCGGCTCAAGAGGTAAACTTGAATTCCGAAAGATACTAGGAGATTCCAGGGGGAACCTTTTCGTACTTTTATTCCAAAAGTTCCGATTTTTTATAAAATTTTGTTACAGTCGAGCATCTCGCTGTTGTTCTAGACTGCTAAAAAGAGGTCTCAAAATGAAATTTCTTTGTTAGGGCTGACACCGTGTCTTATATATCTTTTCAGCACCTACTTCCGGCGTTTGACCACTTTTTTCACCCATTTCCATTATTCCGTTTTAGAAATTCCAAAGGTTGAAAGAGGAGTATGACTCCTGTGTCATGGAACTAGAGTCTGCCAGGTATCAGCTTTCCCTTCTGGCAGAGTCTGACCGCAGTGGCCGCCGAGAAGAGGCAGTTCGTGCGGATGACGACTCCATCGTCCGCAAGGAATTAGCGATGGTCCGAGAGGAGAACCGCCTTTTGCGCGAGACAAATGATCGTTTCGTAGCAAAGTACGTAAGCGTAAGTGGTCGCATAGCCAGCTCCTTGACTAATTGTAGAGCTTTGGAAGCGGAAGGGTACCGTGTGGCAGATGAAGAAGAGATGAAGACGCTACAAATGCGGATTTCCGAAATGGAAACCCAGCTGACCGATGTGGAGAACGAACGTAAGCAGTTGAGCTCGCAGAACCGGGAACTGGAGCGCGAAAAGCAGAGACTGGACAAGAAGGTGGTTCGGCTCCGCCAGCAGATCGAGGCAATCAGGTCGGAGAAGGTGTATGTGCAGCACCAAACGAGCGAAGGCGAAGAGGCGCTGGACAGAGAAGCGACTCCGATCGTCGCGAAGGTAACACGAAAAACGGGACCGTGCAACGGAGAGGGCTTTCAGAAGAGAAATTTGGACGACGTCGTGGGGCCACTGGACAAACTGTTCGAGGACGTCACACTGATGCTGGAGACACGCGCGTCTTCAGGCCTATCCTCCACGGACAAATCAGAATTGTCGAGTACGAGGTGAGACAGTGGCTGAAGCAACATGCCGACTTCCTTCATTATGCGCTTTGCAAAGAAACTTCCAGACGACAGACGTCATAAAAGATTATGGGAGGTCAAGAATTCCCTAATTAGGTTTACCGAAAGTGCTTTCCCATTTAAAACGAAGTTCAGTCTTGTCCTTTTGAGTCCAGCTGGCACAACTGAGACGTGTTTAGATACCAGAAGATGTACCAGGAAGTGTACGAAGAGTTGGAGAAGGTGCGCAACATGCTTCTTATCCAGCACAGGATCAACCAGCAGCAGAGCGAGGAGGTGGACGAAGGTCTAGTAGCAAGTTATCATGAGGTCCTTTGCAGATTACTTTGCTGAACTCGGCCAATGATACCTACAAGGAGGAATACGAGCGGAAGCTGGCCTATTTGGCGAAGGAGCTCAAGCAGAGGAAGCAACGCATTGTGTTCCTCGAAAACCAGCTAAAGTCGATCGCTTATGGAAAAGATCTCCGCAATCTGCAAACGGAGAGCATTGTAAGTAGGGTTGACCCGACCCCAACCGAACCTCGGTCGGAAGCGTGGGTTCGGTTTGGGTTCCATTCTAGATTCTAGAGTGTTGGGTTTGGGCCACCTTCGCCAGGAATCGCGGTCACTGGGGTCCTGACGCGACGGGCATGATTGCGGACGCGGTAGTGCATGGTTTGGTTTCTCGATGTTTGAAGGCAAAGGGACACCCTTAAACCCCAAAAGTGGAAGCAAATGCGGGAAAAAGGTTTACAAGGGAAATCTTGTTCGGTTCAAGTTTGGGCCAATGCTAATTGTACGTGAGAAGCAGACTTCGCACTGATTACTGAGCAGATTTCTATTGAAATGCATGTGTATACGGCGCCGATTTGCCGATTTCTGCGTTGGTGTTTTAAATGATCTATTGCAGGCGGACCTTAGCCTAAGAGAAGATCGCCCCAACGAGATTGAGTTCCACATCTCAAAACTCACCGTCAACAGCGAAAACTCCTCCGTCTTCACTAGTCTTCGCCCTCAGCTGTTCCTCTCGGTAGAGTTTTTCGACTTCGAACTTCAGACGACTGATGTGTTTCCTGGACCGGAGTAAGTCCCGTTCAATTAAACGCCATTTAAACATCTTTCAGGGTTCTCCTTGATTTCTCGACGATATACGACGTTGTCGTGTCGAACCTCTTTCTGCACTACGTGGAGACTGTATGTGCCTCCCTTTCAATCGTCATTTTCATTCTTTTCTGTTACAGGATGGCATAACCGTGGAACTGTATGAGGCGCGTGCGAATACGTACAGTCTCTGTGGAAGCGGTGTGATTAAACTACGGAATCTCGTTTCTCTTAAAGCGGAGTCGACTCTGAAAGGCGAAATTTCGATGATCTCCAGCGATAGATGCTCCGAAATCGGCACGTTGTCGTATTCTTTGTCGGTGAAGGAAGATCTTCTGCGGGCTCTGAAGGCTCATAAGGTGGGTAGAGAATGCGGCAGAGCTAACGATTTGTCGCCCGAATTTAATTTGAAATCACGGCAGTCCTTTCTACTGTTGATGTCTCTTTATATAAGCGCACGTTTGATAAGTTGTTTTACAGAAGCAAACCGTAGCAAGGACTCTCCTCATCGAAGAAGATGGAACCTTGGGAGAATCGAATGAACTAGTCGCCACCATCCATCGTTGTCATGGGTTGAACTTCCTTACAAAAGGTTGGATAGAAATGAAAAAGAACAGCTCATGCAGTCTTTGCAGACGAGAAAACGCCTTCGTCCTATATCGTTTACGAATTGTTTGACTTCGAACCTGTCTCCAGTAAGACCGTCTACAACAATGCGAATCCTGAGTATTCAACCACAAACACGTTCAAAGTTCCACTGTCCGACGCTGTCCACAATTATCTGAAGTCGACGGAATTGACCATTTCCGTAGTCCAAGTGGCTCCGACCCAACGCTTAATTCCTTCGAGCACGAAACCTAATGTCATTGGTCGGGTCTCTGTACCGCTCTTCCTTTTGGCCAGAAATCAGTCCATCGTTGGAACTTTCTCTCTCACATCGGTAAATGGAACACATTGGACATGTTGTTGAAGTGCGTCTTCTAGGGTAGCGGAGACATCTCATCGGCAACCATCGACATTTCTATTCGGTGGCGCTTTGACTACAAGTATGCGATCAGTGATGCACTTCCAGGTATTCCAACGATCAAGGTGAGCCAACGACGATGTAATCATTTCGATTAAAACGAAGCACTACCTATAGGTTCCGTCCTCAATGTCAAGCGAGTCCGGAGACAAGGAAGGCGAAGAGTTGCTTAAGGAACTCGAGGAACATCAAGAAAGGAACGTGAAAATCAAGCTCGAGTCCGACACATCCAGCGATGAGTCTGACTACCAGCAACAAGCACCAGCACATAGTACTCCTCTCAGAAAGTCAGTTTCACATTTCCACAAGTCTTGTACATTTTCCCCTCTGTAGTCTCAAACAGTTGTCTATGCAGTCAATCGAAAGCGAGGAGAACTCGACGAGCACAATAATTTCTAACGCCATCAAGAACGAGTCGACTCCTCATCTAGCGAAGTATCGCAGCTCTGAAGATGACGAGGACTTCGCACCCATGGTGAGGTCGCCGCCAGCAGAAGACAATATGCCCTCAAGCGATGTGGATGAGAAAGATGACGAGAGCGCGGAAGGTGCGTGGAAAGTCTACTTTTTAGCATACCGAAAGACAAAAAGGCGATCTTTTTCAAGGAGCTACTTACAGTCAAGCAGGAGTTCCTCCGAGTTAGAAAGAAGTTCTGGCGAGTTGAGAAGGAGGCTCTCGGCTGTAGGGAGGAGCTCCTTCTTGAGTCAGAAAAGCTGCTTCTTCACTCGGAGGAGCTTCTTTTTGTGTCACAAATTGCGGTTTTGTTCTAATTTTTATGTTTCCGTAATTTAGAAGAGTTAGAAGTCGTCTCAGCCGCAAATAACGCGTCCATATCACAGCAGAACACGGCACCGGAAGAAGAGTCGAACAATGAACCGGAGGGGAGCGAGAACGACCTAACAGAAGATGTCGAGAGCATGCCGGAGGTTGTTGTGGCCCCACCCCGATCGCGTATCGGAGACCTACCACCGCTTACTGTACGCCTTCCTTTCCGCGAGCCCTCACCATGTCGGTTTTGCTTTAGGGCACTGCTCCTGTCCCAGCACCTCGATCTCGCGCTGTGGACTTCACTGATCCACTTCATCGATCGATTCCTCGTAAGTCCCCAAAAACATGTTTGTTAAGTGTATATTTGGTCGTTCAGCGAGTGAGAATTCCAGTTACTCCGAGAATGGAACACCGCGCAAGAGGAGAATGATGGTACCCAGCGCAATAGCGCCAACTCCTGCGGAAGGTGTGCTCAAAGTCACGGAAAGATTGGACGAGTCAACTGTAAGGTCTTGAAGAAAAAGAAAGCAAGAAAAACGAATAAAGGTCATATACCTAACTTAGGATTTTCGGATCATCTAAATCTGAAGCCTATGATTTTGTATCGAATCCAAACCGAAATTTTGCCAGTCAGAATTCTGTCAAGGAAAAAGGGAAAAATCTCTCACGTGAGACATGGCATCTGTGCAGGCATATAACCTCCGTTTAGCCAGAAGAAGAACGGAATGTGGAAGCCATGGTTGCCATCCGTGTCGGCCGTCTTTCGCTTGTGGAAGGCTCAGTGCTTGCGCATCCACAACATGACGGACTCAATGTGTTCATCGAGTGGAAATTCCTTGATTTCCCACAGGAAGAGTGCGAAACACCGGACTCTCTGCCGCTGCCGCGCAACCAAAGTTTTTCCTCGAACTTTGACTTCGTTAAAGGTAAACGGAAACGATCATTCACATATGGTGAAATCTTTGAAGAGTACGGTCTGAACAAACGACGAATCTCCCTACTGCGACAGTGGATCGAGCTCGTGGTTCGCCTTGAATTCTCACTAGTCACCGATGGTGGAGACGATGGGGAATGCGATGAGCTGGGAGTCGCACAACTCGATCTCCGCGAGGTCGCTGCCCAGAATTTCCACAGAATCGAATGTAAACGGATGTAAGCCAGAAGAAAGCACCTTATTCCATTATTTCAGTCCTGAACGTGGAAGGCCTTCCGATTGCAGAAATAGACGTCGAAATAACGTACTCGAAAGTTCTACTCGCCTACTTCAATGTGTAAGAATATACGGGAGAACTCGATACCAAACGCCGGGTAGACGATGGCTGCATTCTTCATCCCATGGAGGCGTGATTTACATTGTTAAAACTATCAGTCAAAGTTCCTGCCGTCGTCCCCTGTAGGCGAACTTCTTCGATACATTCTACAGCTGTATCCATTTTGAATATTAAAATAGGTTATGTCGTGTCCTACCTCTTTACTCCTCCAGATCGGAGCGCACAATGGCTGCTCAACTTTTCTTCCATTGTCGGATCCGGCACATTTTAACGGGGAATGGCCCCGTTCATTTCCCTTCGACATAAACAAGCATTCATGCTACCAGTATTCAAATATGAACATTTACAAATCTACAGTCTCGAAACACTATTACGACTTCTAATTAAGCACTCCTGTGTAGCCGACATCACCAGCCGCCCGTCGCGTGTCCAGAAGTTTGCGTTGGCAAAGGCGCGCCCATTTTCTGAAAATGTGTAATAAATAACGTGATAATACGAACAGTAGCTTACTGGCAACTGAGCTGCTCACTTCGTACAACATCCAGTCATCGGCTCTAAAATCCGCATCGTGGATCCACACATTATGATCCAACGAAAACATCATAGAAGGAACGAAGCCACGACTAAATAGCGCTGTTAAAGTAAGATCCTCGGAATACTTATTCTCATACCTGACATGTGGTCTATACGCGGCACTGACCAATGTCGAATCTGTAATGTAACAGGCGAGCCAACGATGTAATGCCGGGTCGTCAGGCAGATTCTGTGGGCATTTGAACCAGAAGTAGAAAGTCTGCATGACCATCGGCTTCAATGCGAAGTAGGCGTCCAGGTCGGTAGGTCGCATCTAAACCCACGCAGGGGTTAGCTACACGTAATCGACAAAAGTACCTCGAACAATGTCTCCATACCCTCAATTTCCTCAACTCTCTGAATCATACGAATCAGTTGCATTTTCGGTATTTCCCGCTTTGCATCCTTTTCCTCCCGGATGAAGAGATGGCATCCTTCCACATCACTCAGTAATTCCTCTGGTGGAGGTACGTCGGGCATACGATTCGAATGCGAAACGGCTGCTTCTTCCTTCTAAAATTGTGAATAAAATATTATTAATAAGACGGGGGAACCTACAATATGGAAAGAGATCTGACATGTGAATGCCACTTTTCCGTCTTGTTCTGCATCAACCACTCGTGTGCAGAAGCTTCGTCCGTCCCGAAGGCGACGAACCTTGTAATCCACAGGTTGTTCAGGAGTAACTGGAAACACGCTTAATATTACATTTGTTCCAAGAACCTTCACCTACCGCTCAGAAGAAACATTGAATGTAAAGCATTTGGTATAAATTCCGAAGGGACGGTCTTCTCAGCGGCAGCGAGCGCCTGAGAAAATAACAGCCCTCCATAAGCGGATTTGTGCGTTCCACTCCCTGATCTCAGATGGTGCGCTCTACAAGCGATAGGGTAAGAAAATAAAGTCTTTCAAAGCTCACCTGTACACGTCGTTATCCAGACTTTCGAATTCGAAGAACTTAAACCGTTTCCGGTCCTTTTCACATGACGTTCCGGTTTCCGTCGACATGTTGGCGATATTCCGCTTGAAACCAGAAATAAGAGTGCGATGATTTCACGCACCAGCAGAAACTCTAACCAGCAGAAGACGTCGAAGTAACCAACTTGGGGGCGACCGCTCGCACAGTTCTCGATAGAGGACGAAGCCAAGCAGACATAACCCTGCAGAGGTGAAGACGACAGGAACAAACTAGAAATATTGTGCTCCTAGATTAGTGTGCTACAGCATAACGGGGATTTACCGAAGCAAACACGAATGATCGATATCAGCGGAAAGGCGAAAGGAAAGGACGAAAAACAGAATGGCAAAATACGAATCCGCACAATCCGATTTTTACTAAGTACGGCGAAGCGTGTGATAGCCCTCTGGTCATTGATCGTTGTAGTCTAGTTTGGGAGTAACCGACCGACTGATGCCGGACAGACGACGTCATCGAAGAGCGCACAAATAACTCCGAGACCAATCTGTGTAGTTAGTAGTTATGTGGTTCATAGCTGGTTTCAGTTGGCTTCATCTTCTATCCGCGGTAACGCGAGCAGATCAATGATCACGTCCCGAAACCAAAAATTCGCATGCCAAAAAAAGTCCAAATTTCCGATTTGCGCCGTACGGAAGGGGAAGCGGAAGCACGTAAATATGTGAAAGCTGTTCACTGGAGAGTCAACGGATGAGAAAGGAGCTGACTAACTCTGGTGCATACGGTATTCCGACGGAACTCCCGGGTCTGTCCGGAAGAAGAGTTGCCAAAGCACCAGTCAACTCATTACGTAGTTGAGGGGATCAGAAACGACGACATGTTTTCTCGTTCCCATTTTGGATAACCCCTTCTTACCTTACGTCAGCGGACAAGATCGTGGAGGCATTTAGTGGCACAATTACCTTAAGAATGTAATTAATGTTTAATGTCCAAATTATCGTAAACTGCATTCCGTGAATTGAATACCTTTATTTAGAACACATATGTTACCCGTCTCGCATGGAAAGGGAAAGGAGCTTTCTTTGCGGAGTGTCAACAGCTCACCGATGAATGAATATTAAAGAGATCTGACGAAGGAGAAAGACAAAGGACTAAATACAAGACTATTTACAGCAACGCTTGCGCAGTGGGAGAGATGCTTTAGACGAATCGTTCGACCGATTCGGCCGTAAGAAGACTGGTGCGAGGTGTCGCCTGCGATGAATACCGCGACGTGACTATGGGAATGGTATTCGTAACTTCGCTGCTGAATATGCTCGACTTCGGAGAGGAGAGCGAACGCCCGACCAGGGTGCTGTGCTCGTTACAACCAGTGGAACCCGAGTTATTCTGCAAGCCTCCATTGCCGACGCCACTGCCGGGCAATGTCACGCTCTCGTCGATACTACACCCTGCCGAACGGTAGCTGTTGATCGAGTGGAAGAACCGTATGCTCTGGGTGACTTGTCTCCGAAGACTCTGATGCAGATTACTCGGTGAAGACTGTTGCGACATCGTGCTTCGCTTCCGCCGTTCCGTGGTAGCTCTAAACTTCTTCCGTGAAGGATGCACAAATAAAGGGTCTCTCCTACCGTATCAAAGATCTGAGCTCGCGATTCATGACTGCGTAAAAGATCCAGTCTCCGGCCGCATTGGCGTAGGTCAGCCAATTGGCCACAAAAGCGATCCATTGGATGAGCGAATCGGGTTTGTCCTTAGGCATCTGTCTGATGCTTGTTGTCATTGCGCTGACAACGTCGCCATGCGACTTCGGAAAGAACTGGAGACAGGCGTACGGTAGCCAGCACACGACATGGAACAGCGCCACTCGCATAATGGCCGATGTCATCTCGCGCATGTAGCGTGGTTCGGTGACCAGAGTATTGCTGCGGAGGTTAGCGCACACTGAAATGCGGGAACGATCGGTTCCACAGACTATGGTCGGACGACGAACCTCTCGCTTTCCGTTGCCAAAACTTCCTCCTGACGTGACGGATAATTTGGAAGTAGCTGACGCTAATGACGAGTAGAAGGGTCAGGAATGCTCCGGACAGGATAAGTTCAGTGGAGCGCGAGAGGAGGCCAGAGTCAAAACTCTGCATGCAGTTCATCTCGTCGTCCGTTCTGTCTATGTGAGGGATTCGGAGTCCCATTGCTGTCAGCAAAACACTGAGGACAAACATCGCGACCATTGGTGTCAGGTGAATTACGTGTTTTCGCATCTGAAGGAAAGATTTAATTAGTGATAAACCACTGTTAATGTAATTTATTAGTCTCCGTGCACAACGTCCAGAAGCCAGAATGTTCACCGGCTAGGAATCAGTCCCTCAGACTCATATCTTTTGTTTTGCTACTTCGAAGTGTTTACGCACCAGTTGATAAGAGGAAAACGTCTGCGACTCACCTTGTTATTGAACGGCTTCCGAATGGTTATGTATCTCTCGAAGCTGATGCTGGCGAGACAAGTGAGCGAAGAAAGTTTGGCGAAGTGTTCTAATCCGAAGACAAAGCGACACGTCGTCGCATCTAAGGATTGTCGTAATCTACATTGTTACGACGAGACTCTTACCGACTGTCGCCGTGGGAAGAATTACGTAGGCGACACGAATCAAGAGGGGGAAGACGACGGTCAGATCGAGACCGGCGAGGAAGGAGATGTAGCTGCGGAGGCGGTCACTCGTGTTCATATGAGAGAGCGAATTCCGCGGTTTCCTACTCCGGAGCACCGAACATATGACCCAGAGGTTGCCGCCGAATCCGACCAGGAAGGTGACTATGTAAACCACGACGGTGAACGACGAGACCACCATGTGATTTGCTGTTCGACGGTACTAAGTACCTGTAAACGAACGTTCAGCCACGCATACATCGCGTATCAGCACGACGGTTATCGCGCGTCCAGAAACATGCTTACGAGTGAGAGAAGTTGCGAGGACATTGCTGAGAGCATTTGGCGACGTCATTTCAAAAACAAATCTAAGCATTCCCACGAAAAAGTGTTTGGTAGCTGTTGCCGGTGGAAAGGCGCGAGAAACACTCGTTAAGAATAAGTTCTTACTCGGCCGTCGAAAACGTCTACGTCTTACGCGTGTGATTAAGCGTCAGCGTTACGACTAAATAAGGGTTGAAAATGGTTTCCTATAAAAGCCACATATGACTTTGAAAGTGATCAGACACCACGGTGGATAAAGTGCATGCATTAACACAGGCGCGTAGCTTCGATTAGCTAGTTTTAAGGGAGGAAGCTAAAGTCCTCACCTATGGCTCAGCAGTGCTCGTAAGCAGACATGCTCAGCTTATAATATTTACGAAAAAAGCGCTTCTTAAAGAGGTCGACGAGATTTTTACGTCGGAGATCTATCCGAAAGTTCCTGTTGGCGCTGCGCAAAGACGCCAAAGGATGACTCTATTGCCGGACACGATTAGCGATGAGATCGCCGTAATCACAGATGCTCCCGGTTGGCCGGGTGCAGAACGCTTTCCGCGAATTGTTCCCAGCGTTAAAACGTCGTACATTAATTAACCGCAAATAAAAATATCGGGGGCCTTGAAAGCCAATGGATTTGTCGCATGTCTAATACCGTTGTCCCCTCATCGTGGGTGAAAAAACTGCACTAGTAATAAGGAGGAAATGTCACCGTCGGATTGATGCTCTATTTTGAGATGACGCGGAAGGTTATTAAGAAATGAAATTCGCTACAGGCAGAGGTGATACACTTTACGTAATTAAACCGATTTGGTGGCCAGACAAGTAGTTTGAAGACGAACCATTGCGGCGGCGGTGTGTAGTTAGATATTTACACACTTATTAAATTTCACTCCGTTTTTCGTGCGAATTACAGATGCCCGAGACGGTACATATCATCCCGCCCGTGTCATAGCCAATTGTTGCGGATTAAGGGGGATAGAGGGATGTCTCAGTGTCAGGATTGAAGTTAGACACTGCTAGCAGGATTGGTGTATGGAGTCATCGGAACTAATATCTGCGGATTAGGAGCTAGAGGGAAGAGACAACAAAGGAAAGAAACAGACGCGCCAATGTTGATGACAAAAGAAAATTTATTAATTAATTAAGAGTCGCGGTCTGACACTTCGGCGCAAACAGTGTTTAGTACGGCGAGACGACGAGGTGGAACGGCAAGGTCGAGCCCCGCGAGGTCTTCCCGAATCCATCAGTGGGAATCGCCACTGACGACATAGCTCTGATGGCTCTCCCGTTGGTAAGGTGAAAACAGTCAAAACAACACTAATAGGCGAGCTTACACAGAATCTCAAAATTGCAGGAAAGGTCGTTCAAGGCTCGTTAATCGTTTGAGCGGTGAAAAGTCAAATGAGCGTAGATTAGGAAGGAAATGGCCTTGCAGGAGTTCAGAGATAGGCGGACCCGGGCGGCCCACAAATAATCTGGACAGCTATAAGCGAATGCGTTTGTACTCTTCCAATTAGCGCAGTGATTGTCTGGTTGTAAACCGAAATTATCCTCCCGGGCTTCCTCCATTTCCGCTCATTTTATTAAACACAAAGAACACATCATAATTTTCCGGAGTGAACCATTCGCCGAGAACTTAATCGGCCTGGTGTGCTCACTCTCAGCTAATCCTTTTGCGGAGCCGACCAGTGCTCGACAGGTGGACGAAGAAACCTTACAGGTGGTCTAAGCGCGAGGCGGAAAAACTGTGCGCACAGCATGAGGTTCCGTGACGGATCGGACAATCCCCGAGCAAAGAAGCGAAGGACGTGCGCGACTACGGTGGGAACTTCGGATGAAATGGAACCGTTGCAAGCCGTAGGCGGCACCTTAAAGCGCGCACATCGTAAAGAATGCGCCAAGGTCGTCCATTGGCGGCCGTATCGGTCCACAAATAATGGTGACCACTAAAAGCTACGCACATAACAAAGAGATCCACGAAAAGTAGACTGTATCTGGTGTCTAGCCGGATTAGACATCCCCGCCCGTCTGCACTTTGGGGAGCAGACAGATACAGACATACCCGAGTGGCATGTCCCCACCGCGCTATCTAGCCAAAACAAGAAACATTCTCAGAGCGGAAAATAGTCACAAAAACGTTACGAAAAGCTGCTGAGATTATAAGGAATGGCGAGAGGAGTAGGCAACGCAACAAAGACTCCGACCTGAATCTCCTTACTAGCGAGCTACGTCAAGTCGAAAAGTACCCTTAGCGCTGGCATATGCAAAGAGAGTAATTAAGTCCTAATCGAGGTGACCTTAGTGGGCGAAGATCGGCGAGCAACTGTTACGCTACGGTACAACCGGAATGCGCCGCAAAGGAGTCCTTGAAACTGGTCGAAATGGAGACGCGACTACGAAGACTCCGAAGGGGTTTGGACGAAAACAGATTTAAGTCCGGATCGAAATTGAGGATTAGGAAGTAGCTGTGGATAACTCTTGTCATGCTCCATCCAAGGGAAGAGATGAAGACTTATATGGCTGCATTATTCCTAATTAATAGAACAATATGTTATCACAGATGAGTGAGCAAAATCCTAATGACTCTCGCGAGAGGAGTCGCAACCGTAGGAACAAGTACAACAGGTAATCTAAGTAGACAGCAGCCTCTAAGTCGACAAATCCCGAACAGAGGCCATCGTAAAGACATTCAACGCATGTCTAGTGATTCTGGCTGTTTTGCATACAGAAAATCCACGAAATTGGTTCAGATAAGAGGGAAATTGGGGCCACTTTGACCGTTGTCGTTTCTGCGTATTTGAGGATAGTGAGGTACTAAAATGCGTCGTAACCAATTCTAAATAGGTCATTCGAAAACTGATCCAAACTAAAACCTTACAAGAAAGCAAACTATACTCCCTCTTTCCTGGATATATGCGGATCTCCATCCAGGCACTTGTGACGGGAGGGAGCCCTTAACTCACGACGACATTCCATCGTAGTACGATGAGCGCGAAATTCTCCTTTTCGCTGCTCGTTCCAGTTAATTACATAGTTGTAGTGAATGGAACTGCATTTTGCAGTTATTCCATTTGAGAAGGATAATCCAACGCCGTCTACGAGGAGCGCGATGACGTGGAAAGCATGGAAAGTGAACGCCAGGCCCTTAGAATTTTATGCGATCACTGGTACGGGGAGCAGAGGAACGCTCAATCCGTGCCAGGCAAATGGAGAAACGCACAACGTCACCTTCGATGTAGCAAATGTCATTACCTCTTTGCCTTATAAGATCAGAAAATAATGAAATACTAATCGAGTTGGTCGTTCTGCCCCTGATAATGTAATCAAGAGCCAGCACGCGAGGTCGGCAAATTTTCTAAATTGCTGATTTTCGATGAGCACAGTACTGCTCCCTCGAAACTGATTAAAAATAGTAGTCGCCTTTATTGCAGAAGATAACTTGGGTAAAGATATTGGATTGCAAGGGGGACGGAGGCCGTTTTATGTTTTAAAAATGCGCTTTGTAAGTAAAGGGTGCAGTTTCTCGTTACCTACTACTCCGGACGATCATCCTGAATAAGTACAAATATTATTCTCCGATCGGATGTCGTTCATAATTCTTAATTACATATACGCCGTTTTGTTCTTTATATCTTTGCACCTCATGAGCGGTCACGCATGAGACTGATCCATCGACAAGTCAATAAGAGGCATTTACCCAATGCAGGTCGCAACTCGAGCGACCCTGTCTGAAAATAGGCTCATCCGTGGTCTTGACCCACTTTCAGTGTGTTTACGTTCGCTGCTTTAGGTTTTGAATCGAATCCCCGTCTAGCATTGCTATCCACTCTTCTTGCCGATGTCGGTCCAGGAGCTTCTTCTCTTGGCTGCGCTGTTCTCCGTCGTCTCATCTTGTGACTTGAATGTCACATTTATTGCGTTTACATCGAAACCCGTCTTCTTCCAGATGAAATCGTTTGATGGATCACTTTCGCAGTTGTAGGTTTACGGATACTTAATTCGGGTGTATTTTTACCCATTGCATTCCTTGAAGGTATCACTTCGAGAAGAACCAACAGGAGCAGAAGTTGCGCCTCAAAGGAAAGGACTGTGGTCTTCATACAACGGAAGTGAGCACGTATAAAGACGTGGATGGAGTAAAAGGGCCTCTCGTCCACAATACCATGTCTATCCTGGAAGGGACCGGTACCGTAACCTACTGGGTATGCTCAAATGTAGCATAGAATTCTAATCATTGTATACTGCAGGTGACCGATGATCTTTGGGCGCGGATGGTCAGCCGCACAGGTGTAGTGTGTGCAATTGAATGTGGAGGCCGAGGATAAGCAAGAACCGGTGTGGGATCAACTACAAGCTAGCATCTGCGTGAAATTGTCCTCTAATAACAAGAATTCACAAGGACACGGGCGACTTCATTACAAAGTATTTTACTTCATACCTTTACTGTAGAACCAGCACATTAATAAATTATTACATACATATAGAACCAGTATACATGTTAACACATGAAATAAATTAGTGCATGCCCATAACAACCCAGTGCAACTCATACATTTTTACATAGTAAGCGATTTGATTTGCTCCTTAGGTAAATCCGAACGAAGTGCGAGAACTTTCTTCACTTCACTCAGAGTCAGACTTCTCAGAGATTGAGTGCTGCTTTGGAACTGCTCACAGACGTCAGAAGCTTCATTAACGCTTTCTATGTTCAGCAATGACACAATCTAAAAAAACTGGTTACAAATCCATATCACACAAGCAAATTATGAACCTGGGAAATTCGAATACATTTTTCACGAACCATCCACCCAGCCACATTGGTCAAATAGTTTGTTAAATGTCGCAACTCTTTGTCAAGTTGTAAACCTCCTAAGCGATTGAATGTGCATTTCATAACGACACGTTCTAACTGTCTGGCCACTTCCCCGCAAACCGCACTTAACAATTCCTAAACAATGGTTTATCCGTACAGTTCTCGGACAATCTTTGCATTACCTGATAATTTGCAGCGACCAAAATCCTTTCGAACTGAACAATCTGCTTGTCTAGTTTTCCAACAAAGTTCTCAATGAACGGGTCGACAGCTTCATATTCAGCAAGTTCATCTTCACCCAAAACATGAACTACATCAAGAAAAGCTTCCGCACTGTTCTTCAACTTCGGTTTAAAAGCGGCCGAACATAAACTATTTATAGCGGATGTAGCGGAGTTTTCAAAAGTTCGCGACAATTCATCGAACTGAGTTAGTGAGTGATCAATTTTCCCATTTTCAACACTTGTGATCTGAAACAAACCTCAAACGTTTACATACTAACATTTTTACTTACGCCTGATAAGAACTTCTTCACGTCTTCACATAAGGTGTTCCTTAAAGATTCAACGCTTTCGGCAGCGGAACGTATATTGTTTACAGCATTTATAAACTGAGCTCTTTGATTGTCTGGGCCAGCTTCTGCCACAGTTTTGCCATGTTGTAGAACATTGTAAGCTGTCTGGGCAGTTTGATACGCTTCTGCAGTCCAGCCTACGCTTGGATACCCAGTCTATAAACCGGTTTAAGTTTCCATTTAATTACACGAAGGACAAACCTGAATAGCACGGCTTACATGCCTCAAAAATTCTCCTCCCAGGATAGTAACTCCGTAGTTAATCATAGCACAGATACAATCCACTGATGAAGAACTTAGAGCACGTCTAATGGACTTCCGCACAATGAAGAATACATCATCCACGACAGAGCTGGTAAGGGATCCTTCTTCTGTACAGTCAATCTCAACTGCTTTCTCCATACATTCCATAACATAGAATTGCTCCATCATGACATATTTGTCAATTATTTCCTATGGAACATTGCTACATGTCCGTCCGTTTCATAACAAATCTGATACCTGCATTCGTGTCCCGAGTAAAGACCGATTAACAATTTGCTCCAACTTCTGATCGCATTCCAACCGCTTCTTTCGCAGACGTTCGTTCGACTCTTGGATTTCGGATTCTGTCATTTCAGGGTCAAATGAGTCAATTTTCGATACATCCGATTTATTGCTATCGTTTTTTGCATAAGCCTCCGCAAAACGACGTTTCAGAAAGCGCCAGTATAGTTCAGCACGAGAATGCATTAACGCAACCTCGGATAGCAAAACATCCAAATCGAGAGGGTCAACTTTGGATAAATCTAAGGAAATTAGTGAGGTAATGACATCTTTTAAAATATTAGACGCACCCAAATTGCGGTCAGCAGAACGCATGTATTTGCTGATTAGTTTGAATTTTTCATCGTACTGTCGCGATTTATAGAATGCACTGATGATGCGATCAATTTCACGATCACAACTACCCTAAAGAATTTCCATTACATAGGGTGTAAGAAGAATATATACCTGAATCATTTCTATTACCAGTAAGAGCTTATCAGCCCCGTAGAAGGTATTTATCGTCGGCTGATGGACTTCAATTATACGAGCAATGCCTTCGAAAATCATCGTTAAACTATCCGCAAATAAAACGTTCACTCGTTTATCATCAGTTCCGCCAGCTACCATAACCTGAAAATAAATGGTGGACCTGCAGAAGCTATCTGGACTGCTCACCTTATAGTTTTCCTCGCCTACACGGTCCACTTTCTGACACAAATATTTTCCAAACCGTTCAAGGCCACTTTGATGTTCATTAATTAAAGGAAAAAGTTTGAAAAATCGCTCCATTGATGCAACATCCGTAGATTCAACAGCTTCATCAAATTTTCTCTCAATTATGTTCTTTAGAGTCGATTGAGCAAGGCGGAGGACATTGTAACTATGCGTCATGGACTGACCGGCATCTAAAGATTTATACGTATGTTACTATTTGTGAGATATACTAACCTCGAGCATCAATCTGTTCTCCCATCTTGAACACCGCCAAGTCTAATGTCAGGAAACGATGAACATGCCTTGCAGCTTGCTCATAATCTTCTTCCTGAATAGCCAGGTCAACGCCCTCGCTACAGGTTCTAAGATCACGAAGATCGCTAACTCGTTGCAAACAATCAACAACCCTACACTTGGCTAAATCCAAAGCAGAGACCTAAACAAATAATTGTTTAATACAACTCTAATGGTCCAACTTACTCTTTCGGCGATATTGTCAGCTAAGCCCGACACTGTTTTCAAATTGCTTGCCAATTCAGTCGATGCTGATTCCAAATGCTTCATTTTGTTCGAGTAGCGATTTAGCGAAGAATTAAAGGACCGGGCAATATCATCATGTTCAGCGGATTTCATAGCGTTTTCAAGAGCTTCTGAGAGCTCTTTACTGATCTGCTCTTCCTGACGTTGCTTGTCTTCCAACTCATTTCGAAGATCAATTAGCATGGCATTCATATCAAAACCGACGTCAAATTGTGAGTTATTTTTAGCAACATTAAGGGATTTGGGCTTCCATACTAAAGGCTCCTGGAGGTAAAAAACAATTAAAAGCAGACTAATTCATAATCACATACTTGGAAGAGCCTTGCTTCGGATGAACCAAAATGGTATTCATCACCCATGGTGCTGCCACCTGTAACGATAGAATTATTGAGGACAAATTCAATTACGCATTTTACAGTACTAATAAGAGAACGCGTATACCAAAAAAATAACAGTCTGCATACGCCCGCACCACACAAACGCTTCTGATGACGATCGCCAACGCATATGACTGGAGTGTCGCCAACACACGATACACTGACCGACTGTCAAAAATCTCACATCACACGGTAGTAGGGCCAACTGCTAATATGCATATAAAAAGAAAAGCGCCCTAAAAGTATGTTCCAATTAAACTTTAAAATATGTTAAATTTTCAAATCAACACTTCAGAGACATGTGGTTGATAAGTCTAAAAAGAGCAAAGGATAAACCGACAATGTGAAAAAACAATTTCGCAAAAATAATGAAGCCCTTAAGAAGCCATAAACAATCGCAAATCAGTATATCTGACTGATTGTAAACCGATGATAGGACAGTTTATACATTTTCGCAACCCAAGAACATATTTATAATATTAGTCTATCATTTAATTATACATTAAATAGAGATCAGTTGAGCAAATCGTTCGTCGTTCGAGTTTGACCTAGACCGGATATTTATGTTCAGGAGCAATTCGATCGAGAACCTAAATAAATACACAAAGAATAATCATTACTCTTTAGCAGGAGATACCTGACTAATACCGGGAAGGGACAGCACGTTCCCGATGACTGGTAGTTGGCGTAAGAAATTTACAGCGACAGGCAAGAATCCGCTGAAAACATGCATTCGGATAGAAGGAAAAGCAGCTAAACATCCTTACCCGAAGAGCAAGATGAATCCCCAAATTTCAGCGATGATTCCAAACATCGACCAGCCGATTAGCACCAGTACTATTCCACCGAAGAACAACGTCGTCCCCCTCAGTTTGTGCCATTGAAAAAAGAAGAGAAACGTCCTTTGCACGCCAATTACCAACGTTATTCCGCTGATAAACAAAAGCTGAAAAGCAGTTACGAATTGCAGTAAATATATATATCTTACATTTCCTATAGCGAGAAGTGCTGAGTCGAGAAACAGCAGAACGCCCAGTCCAAAGAAAGTAACCCCGAATAGCGTTAGTCCAATCCCGATTTCTAAAATAGGATAGGTTTAAATGAAAACTTGGTCAAACAGCAAGACTTACGTTTAGTGCTACTGAGTTCGAAGTTCATAGCGTCGTTTGGAAACGATTAAGCTTGAACTAAACGAAAGCGACTATGAGCAAGACACATAGAAAGTACACGTTTAATGAATAGCCGGAAGACGCAAAGACTGAAAGTTACGTCGAAAGCGATACATCCATTCAAGCTAGATAGCCAGGACGAGTTCGGCTCCTCAGTACCGCGCAGGAGCGACAGCTTGGGAAAACGCTACTAATCGTCCGCCCACATCGCACAGGGAGATGGAAAAGACTGACGTGTGCGAACAGATCGACAGACCTTACGGTTACAGGAATATCGTGGCGAAACGAGCAAGTATGTCGGGGCCGTTGTTATATATATTTCTGGCTCCATAATGCTTTCCGCAATGGCGAATTGCTTTTGCAAAGACACATCTTCTCCACTAGCTTTTCAGCTAGCGCAGACTCTTCATCTATGTTGATATTAGCATGGATTTATCAAGATACAATGTGTAGACATTCTTACACGTTCTAGACTACGTTGATAGCGCTTTTATTTGTAGTTTGTGAGAAACGAAGAATCTGAAGTGTGATTTATCTTCCTGGTTCAGATGAAAATATAAGATCATTTAAATTCTATATTATTTGAGTGGATTTAGTGATACACCAGACTTTGTTCAACAACCCACTTTTGTACCAATGTAAACGGAATACATGTTCAAGTACCGGGGTAACGGAACAATCCCTCGGCTGAGGCAAGGGAACAACGCGCCCATTACATGAAATTAGCATTAGACGGGTAATCCGATGGACTCCGGACGGCATCTCCATGAAATCGGGGAGGCTCGAAAGCGATATACATATGTAGATGCGATAAGCTTAGGCTGAAGATTGGAAATAAGTGGTGCAAGCTTGTGCATTTTACATTGCATTTTGCTAAAAGATCATACATGACATGACAGCCGTATGCATATTTGTGGCATTGTTTTCCTTATAAATCGTACGTATGACATACGACCCTTTATTACAATTTTTCGAGGATCTCTTCTCCGGATCGGGATGATTATTTACCGTTTCTTTCTTTCCGGGATGCGAGCGACAGAGATTCTGCACAGAATCTTGAAAGATGCCTCACGGTCTGGCGGGAAACTAGTCAACATAACCTACTAAAGGATGGCAAGAGATTGTCATTTAAGCAGGTTCGTTTCCTGTGACTCCGTTATATTAATAGGGCCATTTCAGAAAAGTATCGTCAATTGACGACAAATCCAGTTGGTTTTATGGTCGGATCTAACAGCCGAGTAAAGTACTGCATGTGGCTTATCAGATAGATCAATAAAAACTGGATAGATGCAAAAACTCGCTAAAAACAGACATACTTTAAGTGGTGTACGTGTTTTGCCGTAATTAAGGATTTCAGGTACGCGAGCGATGTTTATTGATTCCTACTTTTCTATTGTCTCATGCCACCGAATACAGTTTTCTCTGTGTACCGGCACTGCCATCGTAAACGACAGGCAGCGGGTGGACCCACGGCCTGTGATCGCCAGTAACTCGTCGGTTTTTTAAGCACAAAGAGTGTCAGAATATTGATCATTCGGTTTGCACATCATTCACTGTTTGTTTCCCTTCTTCTTCACTTCAGACGTCATACTTTATGGTGTTGCCCAAAATTTGCGAGAGCGCAAGGGGATAGACTGGACGGGCCACTTATCGAGCATGTGCTTGTTTTGCGCATTTCACTTATTTTAGCATTCACGACAACAAATCAAGAATGTTTCCAATTCTTTGTCTTATGTTTCCTTTCTGCTTTCACATTGCATGTTGATGTCGTTCAGATATGATCGGTGATCCCATAATAATCAGGATCATTGTTTCGATGTGAGCATGACGATGTGTGTGTGCAACTATTGCCAAGGGACCTTCTTGGCAAAGTTGTTTTTAGAGCTGTCTCGTGCTTCTTTATATGCATATGACTTAAGTACAATTTTTATTTGTACTTAATCGATTAAGCGTTTCAGACCGAACCCGCAAGTATGGCTGACTTAGGAACGAGTGAAAGCGTTGTCCACAGTGAACCATGCGCTATCTCCGCCCAAGAGGTATCATCATAAAGGAGCTTCCACTACTCTTAAACGAAAATTTAGGTGGCGAAATTGTGTAACGAACCCCCAGAAGCGACGAAAGACTTCTATTTCCAGCAGACGATGCTTCGCATTAAGGATCCCCGTAAATCGTTGCCTTTTTACACCAATGTTTTGGGTATGAGGTATTCCTTACCTTAGTTGCTACTCCAAGACGGTGAACCAAATTTAGACTGCTGAAGCAGATGGACTTCCCCGCCGCCAAGTTCTCTCTTTTCTTCATGGGGTATAAACCAGCCAGTGAAATCCCCAGCGACGAAGACGAACGCAAGCATTACGCCCTCACCACACATTCCACGATTGAACTTACTCAGTTAGTTTTGTTCAACTATGCCAGAAATAATACGTATATTTTAGCAATTGGGGAACTGAAAATGACATGAACTTCTCGTATCACAACGGTAACTCTGACCCACGTGGGTATGGTCACATTGGTGTTGCTGTTCCTGATGTATATGCTGCATCGGAGCATTTTGAGAAGCTGGGCGTCCGTTTCATTAAAAAGCCCGATGATGGACGCATGAAGGGCCTTGCGTTCATTCAAGATCCTGATGGATACTGGATTGAAATCTTCAACCCTAACAAAGTCGCATGCTAATTTGATGGAAGACCAAGAAGTTGTACCGTAGTTCCATATTATTTCCCTAGCAGTGTTCGTATAAATTTTATGTTCTTTGTACTTTCAGTCCAGCAATAACAAAACAAGCAATCGAATTTTAGTTGGTATATTACGTGACCAGTTTAGCGTCGGAAGCCATAGAGTAGAACGTTGAAGTTGGATCGGATAGTAATGCTTCGGGAGAGTCGAATTCCTTCATTTCGCCCTTGTCAAGGACCAGCACTCGATCATAATCCAGGATCGTGTTCAAGCGATGTGCGATTGTTAGAACGCTAGAGTCTTTGAACTCTTCCCTGATTGTTTCCTGGATCAAAGCATCTGTAGCCAAGTCTACCGCCGCCGTTGCCTCGTCCAGAACAAGCACTTTGCTTCTGCGAAGGAGTGCCCTCGCAAGGCAAACTAGTTGTCGTTGTCCAACACTAAATTTATAAGGAAAAAATTTAACATAAGTGCCAATAACCCAACCTGATGTTGTCGCCTCCTTCTGTGATGATATGTTCGAGGCCACCACTGAGTGATTTTGCGAAGTTCTTCAAATGGGCCAGTTCGAGTGCAGCCCAAATTTTATCGTCACTGTATCGATGGAAGGGATCGAGATTGAACCGGAGGGTGCCTGAGAAGAGAACGGGATCCTGCGGGATGATCGTGAGATTCGATCGGAGATCATGCAGACCGATCTTGGAAATGTCGACTCCATCAATAACGATTTTTCCCTCCGCCGGCTCGATCATTCGGAAGAGTGCGAGCGCGAGAGAACTCTTTCCCGCTCCGGTCCTACCGACGATTCCGATTTTTTCACTGCCCTTCATATCCACCATTAGATCCCTAACCACAAGCTCCAAGCCTGGACGGTAGCGAGTTGAGTAGCCAGACAATTCGATCTTGCCACTTGTTGGCCATCCTTGAGGAACAGAAGCGCCTTCTACCTTCCACTCCGCTTCAGTGGGAGTTTCCGAATACTCCTTTAGGCGTTCCACAGAAACGATGTTGGTCTCCAATTCACTGACTTGCCTCACCGCGAAGTTAAGGACTTCCGTAATCTAAAAAAACATTCCATATTAGTTGATGTATACACGGATCTAAGGCATGCGGATTGCACTAGTTAGCGCGCTTCAAATGGCAATGAGGCGATTAGTACTTACGTTCAAGGCGTATGAAATGGAGAGGCCGATAAATCCGGCGCTCACTGGGAATCCCCAGTGATTAGAAAAAGCACCGAATAGTGCTGCGAAGAGAACAACACAGTTTCCGATGAACTCGAGACGAACGGCCAACCAACGGTTTGCGATGAGGTTATGGTATTTGCAGCGGACGAATCGGTCAACACGATCGGCAGAGATTTGGCAAAATTCATCGACTTTGCCGAAGGCTCGGATGCTGGCAGCTCCTTGAACAGACTCCGAGAAGTGAGAGTAGATCGGAGACCGATTGACGCTTTCGAGACGCTTCAGCTGGCGGGAGGTCGGTACATAGAAACGCTGAAGATAAATCATAAAAAGGGAAACAGGACAATCACTAACCAGAGAAATGATATAGATGATGCCCAGCGGAATAATGACTACCGCAAATATCGGTGTCGAGATCACGATAATTAGAAGAGTTGTAAACACCTAAAGTATGATTTTACCACTAGTACTTATGGGAGCAACACTCTACCTGGAAGATGCACATGACGAAGTATCGGAAGTTTAGCGGTAGTAGGGAATCAACGACATCGATATCCTACAAAACGTTTTAACTCTCTGATAGATCGAAGAATATCACCTTTCCAAAACGATTTAGAATTCGACCGATCGGTGTTGTGTCGAAGAAAGACATAGGCGATCGCATAAGGTTCTTCAGCATTGGACTGTGCAGGTTCTTTGAGGCCGACAAACCTCCGTACACCAAGGAAAACATGGCGAAGAGGAAAGCAAGTCCTGAAAAATTGTTGTCAAGAGGCGTGGACAACTTAAATACCTTCGGCAACTCCAAATCCCGCGTAGACGCCGAGCCTTTCTCCTAAGGAAATTTCGGTGGCATTTCCAGTTTGCGCCGCATCGTTAGCATCAGCCCTGTAAGTATTCAGAAGTTAAAACAGTATAAAGAATGTTCACAGACCATTCTGAAAGCCAAACACTTCGTCCCAACTGTAGTCCTGAGAAAACAGCGAAGAGGAAAGCAAAGAAGAAAGACAGCGTGTACGTGGCTGACTGCACGTATTGCTTGTAAACAGCCCACTTAACCTGAAACAAACAGCGCAAATGATACTCAGGCTTCTAGAGCAGTTATTCGTACTTTTCCTGTCTCGACGGTCTCCTTTTGAATGAGCTTATTGTCACCGATTTCCGAGATCTGGGTCTGCATTTCGTGCTGCTTCCGACTGCTTCTGCGATGGGTTGACATGCGTGAGAGCTTCGAGACCGTTGAGAACTGTCTGGTCAGAAGAGTTGTGTCAATAACACTGTTGTCGGCAATGGACAAATCCGTATCGTCATAGTCTATAATGTTGTTGGCTATCGTAATACCAGAACACTGTCGACGCACCTTCCACGAATTCATCCGCTTCATCAATGCGGCCCTCCACACTCTCCTCCATCTGCCTTTCATTTTCGGTCTTCGACTCCTCGATGAACTTAGCAAACCCTTCCTTGCTTTCCATCAGCTCTTCGTACGTGCCTGTCTCAGAGATGCGGCCATCTTAATTCACCACATGAAATTTTCATCTAAAATCAAACAATTCGCACCTTCCATGACGACCACTTTGTCCGCTTCCGGGAGGTACGTGACGCCGTGTGTCACCAAAAGCCTGGTTTTGTTGCGCAACAGTCCGTTCGGTCCAATTACCTAAGAAAAACCCTTTAAACATTATTCTATTGGCTCAATCAAACCTTGTTGAAGATATGCTTTCCAACGTGACTGTCCACTGCAGACAACGGATCGTCCAGTAGATAGACATCGTAGTTCTGATAGACAGCTCGCGCAAGGGACACACGTGCTTTCTGCCCTCCAGAAAGATTGATGCCCTGATATGGTAGAAGATATGATGATACACAGATACTCACTGAAACGCACCTTTTCACCAATTTCCGTCTTGTCACCTTGGGGAAGAATCAGCAAATCGGGTTTCAACGCACACGCCTCAATGACCCTATCGTACAGCTGCTTATTGAATGCCCTGCCAAAAGTAATGTTGTCCCGCAAAGACATGTTCTGAATCCAAGGCTGTTGCGGAACATAGGCGAGCTTTCCATTGACTCCTACGAACCCTCTCAACTTCTCCATTTCACCCAAGAGGGAAGAAAGCAGGCTGGATTTTCCACTGCCGACGCGACCTACTACAGCTATAAGGTTCTTCGAAGGAACCGAAAGGTTCGCGTTTGCAATGGTGCACTTCGACTTCATGTCTTCCTCGTGCTCCCAGGTGAAGTCGGCTTCGCGCAGTTCAACAGATGGCTTCTTGCCTACAACTTGTCCCGTACTCCTTTTCATAGTAAACTCATGACATACTATCCGATGCGAAGGTCCTTTCGATGGCTGTCTCGTCCAACTCTTCGGCGACAAAGAACTCCTTCATGCGTTTGTTACTCACCACAGCCTAAGCAGAAAAGGCGCTGACTCGGTCCTGTTAAATACCGTGACATACCTGGACAGTCTGGGCGATAAGAAGTCCGATCATGGTCATGGGAGATCTGAGCTGATTGAAAAGAGTCAAAGAGACGAACGCGATCTGGGCGGTAAGCACGTGCTCCTTAGGGTTGGACAAAGTGTATGTGGCAAAGGTCAGAATGGCCACCTAAAAGGATAAAGATATCCAGGCCTGGACAAACCCACAAACCAAGAATGGAGACGAAGTGTTGAAAACATCGACAACGCCCCTGACGAGGGTTCCCTTTTTCAAGAGGTTCAGCTCGCGTTTCCTGATAGACTCGACCATTTCTTCCATTGGGGGTTCCCAAGCGTAGAGTTTGATCACCTTGATTCCGTTGAGGATCTCATTGCACATCTTCGCTCTTTCATCCTTCAGCTTCATCTGTTGCATCTAAACGGGGAATTCTCGCATTAAGCCGCCATGATGCTTAGTGCATACCTGCCAGTTCTTTACAATCATTGAGCTGAACACGTTAAGGGGCACGAACAGGGCCATGACGAGAACTCCGGTCAGGGCGGACGGTCCAAGGGTGTAAACGAGGTAGATCAAAGCGAGGGTGATCTAAGGGCATGAAATTGAAAATACGTAGGCACGAAACGTCATACCTGGAAAGGACTCGACCAGTACTGTTGGATCTGGGATGTGATCAGCTGGAAGCGCTCCACATCGATGGCCATCATATTCACAATTTCTCCGACGGTTCGAGTTCTTCGTGCGTTGTTTGACAGTTTTAGGGTCTAAATTCGTTGATTAAACTCAATAGAAGGAAGTTTCTTAAAGGACCTTTTTGTAGACAGCTGCGGTGAGAACGGTTTGGATCTTTACGCCCATTCGGAACATGATGTAGAAGTAGTAGTTGACCATGAACGAACGCAACTCAGAGCTGGAGAACATGAGGATGCCATATGCGACACCGATCCACAGTTTAGCATCTTTGTCTGAGACGAAGCCGATGAGCTCACTGAAGGGGACAGTTAGTTTAACCTAGCGTTATCATTATCTCACTTCAGCAGGAAGGGATTAGCGAATTGCAGAACGTCTGCAGTCATCTTGATGAAGAAGGCGGCAATGAATTCAAACTTGAAAATTTTGAAGAGGTTGTAGACGACGGAAGGAGGCTCCAGCTTTTCCACCTTTTTATTCTGATCCTCTTTCAGAATGCTGTTCTGATGTTGGTTCAACAACTCCGCCGAAGCTTCCTGAGCCAACAACTTTCTCTTTTTCTCCAAATATTCTAAAAATTCGTTTTAGTGTTTTGCCAGTGAAGCTTGTAATTACTGTTCATCGTTGGTGTCCAGTATTTATCCCACATCGGAGTGAGATATTCCGACGTGCTCCCATCGTTTAGTTCGAAGAGATCCTCCACTTCCAAATCTTTTTTGGCGCCCAAAAGAGGGATGGCATTGAACCACCATAAGGTCAGACGATTGAGGAAAGAACTGCTCAGTTCAGGGGCGTATTTCTATAGGAACACAGGAGCGTGACTATCGGTGTCCTTAACTTAAGATTACCTTTTTCTTTTCCGGGTCATCCAATTCGGGGTCGGCAAAACAGTACAAAAGTGATTGCACAACGAGGAACGGATAATAAAGCAAGTAGGCGATACCGATGGCTTTGTCCGAGCTACTGACTGCTCCGCCCACAAACCACTGTATCCAGAAGTAAAGCTCTGGTGCACCCGCTAGCATTTGTACAAAAAACGTTAAGTGAATTATACCCGAAGTTACCATCCCGTGGTATTTGCAAATTATCAGACCGACAATTAAACCCGCCTGAAACACGACATGGTTAGAGTTTCTTCTTCTAGGATACTTACAATTGTTATACCACGTATCACTGGATACAAGTAGTCGACAGCCGGGACATTAATTCCGCTAGCTCCATTGGCAATGGTATATGAGAAAGTGAATATTATGTTAACGAGTAAATACGTTGATATAACCTGAAGAGAGTATGGTTTCAAAAGAATCACCGGTTGAGAGTTTTATGAGGTTATACTAATGGTGTATATAGTCAAGGAATGCTCAAGGGTATCAAGGACGATGTAAGGTGATCAAGGAAACACAAACTTACCAATTTGGAAATGAGCAGCAGTGACCAAGGAATTGGTTTCAGTTTCTTCTTCCTTATTCGAAGAACTTGAATTATGTAAGCAGGCAGAAGTAGCAGAAGGAACAAGGCTGGCACCCACACAAGGATAGTGTGTTGGAAGCATTTGCTTACATTAGGAATTATGCTGTCGTTGTAGAGACTGCCATCTGCCTAAACGTTGGATTCGTAACTGGCAATAAAGGGAGCAAACGTACCCAAAAGTTTTCGCCACAAAATTTATCGAAGCCGTGCAGTGATGGCATCTCTTCGAGAGGAAAGTCTGAAAAGCGAAATCAGAACTCAGACTGATTCTGAACTGAATGAGCTTTATGTCCGCTCCGAGTCGCGTGGAGGAACTGTACGCGTTTTGTAGTCACTTTTGGTGGGGACGAAAGCACTTGATTTGCATATGAGGAGGAGTCACGATGTAACACAACGTGAAAGGCGAGTGGACGTTGTGCTCAAAGCACAGAGCGGGCGGCGATCAACCGACAGACAATCGGCCCGCGGATAACGATGACTTGTGGGAATGCCACGGCAAAGGGCAACAAAAGTGTCTCGGGGGGTATTGCGCGAATCTTATTTTGAAATCGATACGAATGGGCCGAGGAGAACAGATTATCACATCAGACACAATGCTGATTGGTCACACTTGTTATCACATTCAATTTTGTGCGAAGAGCCTGAGCTGCGATGGCTCACATTCGCTTGGCCCCGTCCCGATCACGAATGTGAAATAAAGTTTTGAGCGGTTCCACTTCTCATAAGGAAGTCCAAGCGCACAGAAGAGGGTTGTAAAACATAGAAAAGACAAGCGGACATGTCGGTCCCTTAGGAGAAAAATTGTCATCGAAGCCACAGCAGTCTGTCGGAACACTTAATGAACTATGACTTCGTGGGCACAACTAACACATGGTTTTGAGCCTTCATATCAAAATCAGCGGTTGCTCGTGGGAGGCATAAATGACGTTAAGTAGATAGTAGTTTCTGCTTTCGGAAGTGTGCTCGTTGCTGCGGACTCTGCCGAGCGGCGGCCCGCACTGCATCCAACGCGGAGATTGTACTCAATCACATTTGATGCACACCTATTCAGCATTCCGCACAAACTCCAACAGTGAAGCGTCCTGAATGGTTTGTACCCCCTCAGTACAATGTCACACTGATAATCGTATGGTCTGTACTCCGTACAAAGCTGTCTGCTTTGTGACGTGCAATGCGGGCCGGCTGAGACTCGTTCGAAAAGAGGGGATTTGCATGTACCATAGATATTGTCGCTAACCCGTTGAACGTGCTGTCTGAATGGTGTCGAATATGTTAAGTTCAAATATCGCCGCTGATGAAGACATTACACTCACTGTCAGATCTTCTTGAGATAGGATCTAAAAAGATCGGCAACAAATGTTTCCGAAAAAAAGTCGTTCGTTCATATTTACACTCTTAATGCTACTTTCATCCACCTAATAAGACATCATAGCAGAGATTCCTTGGCCATTGATTGAAGAATAATCAGGGAATCGTTTTTTGAACTTGGGTACTAACTAATTAAATTGCCAAGTTTGAGTGGGCGCTGTCGTTTATACTCACAATCAATGCAAAAAAGATGGATTTCGATTGTCACATTTTCACATTTGACATGATGAACTGATAAATAAACTTGTGCAAATAACAAACTATCCCTAAACATGTCATGCAGAGAACTCCCGATCATTACTCTCCATTTGTATTTACGGCAATTTGAATTGCGTTCTACAAGTTCCAAAAATTCCATTCCATCAGTTCCATTGCATCTGGTATGATCTTTCCACCAGAAATCTGCTCACCTTGTGATCTTTTGATCTTCCGTACTGGCAACGTAATCTTTGTCCTACGATGTGTTTGTAACTTTATAACATTATGTAGTCTTCTGTCTCGTGGATTTTTCATCACTTCTTTGTGGCTTAAGTGAGAACCCGGCTGCTTCACTGGTCCATGTCAAGTGGTCTGCCATTCCGACAGCATCGCTAACGCTTCGGTTCCCAGTTCATCCGGCCCAATCCATCGTCCTCCACTTCATTGGCACGTTTCGGCTCTTCTTTGTCCGGTCCCGTCCATCGTAGTCCACGTGTTTGGTACGCTTCGGCTTCTAGGCAGTCCGGACCCTTTGCGTCGTCGATAATGCTGCCCGTTGCGGAATTTCGTCGATCGCCACTCTTTAAACCCGGCGGCACGAGTAGAGTCGTTTATTCCAGTAACCGACCTGACACGTATAATTCAAGTTTTATATAGTAGGCAACACATGACAACTGTCTGTCTAAGTTCACTGTCTGTGGTAAAGGTCAAGTCTCACCTCAACATGCACTCTTCTTTGTCGAAACATCTGTGTCTTCGGTGACTTGTTTTCTCGAAGACACACTTGCTTTGATCTTTGAAGCTACAGCTTGCTATAGTCTTTTGCTACTTATTGCTAAGTTTGAGGTTTCAAGGGAAAATCGGGAGAGCCGAACAATACATTGGTGTCACTGTTTACTGACAAGGAGCCATTCACAAGTTCGGAAGAGAGCGAAGGAATCAACGACGTTCAAAACCCCATGCTCGCTTCTTGAATCCAGAGTCCCAATTATTTTCGTACCTCCTTCTCCAGAACCAATTTTTTTGACGGATATTGAAATCATTTATTATTAGTTACTCACCAAACGTTAACGCTAGATTACAACAAATTTGTGTATTAGATCAACATCGAAACAAATAACATGCTTCGCGATACTTCACCCGAGTGGTCGAAGAAATAATGAGAGAACCTAGTCTCTGCGACGCGGAAGCACCCGACGAAGTAGCTGGTAGGTGATTGGCCAAATCACGAAGTAAAAGATGTATAGATAAAGATACATGGCTTTCACGGGCTGAAATGAACAACAATGAAATTTGATGTTCGAGAGGTAATGAAGTGTTAGAATAAAGTGTGCAAAATACTTACCCCAACCCAGATCTCCTTCTTAATGAGTCCAAATGTTAGGAATCCAAATGCCATAGACACGTTGATCGTGATGCGACCAAAGAGCCAACAGATAGGACGCATATAACTCTTTTGCAAAAATTCGTAGACACCGGGTACACGGCGAATTAGAGAGTACAGCTGAAAGTAAAAGACATTAAACACCTTCCGTAGATTCCAACGCAGGTACCTGCTCCTGAGCAGTAACGCAGGCGAATTCATAAATGAATAGGATAAAGTATCCCAAATGATATCCGTGCCAAATGGCGAGATACATAAGAGTAACAACATGACTCAGGTACTTGTTTCCCAACCAACGCAGGCGGCGGAAGATGTGGCTAAAACAGTATGTGAGATGGAGCTTCACAATAAAAAGACAAACTTCTTCGCGAATGTATTCGTTCCGACGTTGAACGATTCAATGCAGGACGTGAAATCACTTCCAAACTCCCAGCCAGTGATGTGCAAGTCACGAACACCATTCCATTGGTCTTCGCCATCCTTCTGCCCATTATAACCAAGTCCAGAAAGAATTGCAGCACCTTCAGTGAGAAGCCATGCCGTGCAGTATCGATACATGATAGCTCGGTACCATATCGTATTCCAGAACACCTTCCAGGCAAATGGAGCATCCTAAAGAAGCTATTGCAATAAACAACTGCTAAATAGTAACATTATTACAAAGAATTCTTGCGAATTGAAGTAGGTGTTCGGTATCCAAACGGTACCCCACTGGTGCAAAACGGCGAAGGTGACGCCAGCAACAAATCTTCGGAGACTGACCATCAACCTGTAGTGACAATTGTTAACATCGTTTACATAACTCTATTTCACCCGGATGATCGGACTTCGCCCTTCTCGTCGAGGAATTCACCATTTATAAATGATCGGAAGCGGCTCAATGTGAACTGAGGTCCAACAAAAGTACCAGCGAAGAAAAGACCAAAAGCAGCTGTTTCCAAGAGCGAAGGTGGATCGACAATGGCCGTCTTCACCTGATCAGGCTTCACCTTCTCCTAAAAAATTTTGATCTTAGGCATGAACGGAAAAACAATAAATACTTTGGGCTTCTGACCATCATAGACATCCATAACAAGGCCAATATACCGCAAGGTCATGATGCAAAACGGTGTCGTCCATGTCATATCATATTTTTCAGACTCTGCATTCCAGTAGCCAAGCAATAAGTGACCCTGAAAGAAACGGATTACGATTGCCCAATGTGAAATGTCTATTACCAGGAATGTTATATGAGCTAGGACAATGGAGAGGACTGAACCAGCAAGAAAGTTAGTGATAAAATATGCGAATACGATGCTCAACAAGCTGTGGTAGATGGCGTATCCTAAATAACAACGTATCACCGGCCAGGAACCAGACAACCATACCACAATTAAAGATGTAGAGAAGAACACCGGAAATAACGATGAATATATGTTGAACCTGAGCTGGTTTGTTGTAAATGAACGTCCGGTAAATAGCAGCAAGAGGGTAACCTAAATAAATTGAAGAGGTGATGGTACGATAACAGATGAAACTCCCACTTACCCGCAAGAATTGAGAGGAGAAGACGAAGGCCATCTTCGCTAGTGTCTAGCACATCACTTAACGCCCCGACTAGCCCCATCCTGCAAAATTATTACTAAAACTTGATCATCCTACACGCCTTTGAACGCGGAAACAAAGCGATCTACGCCACGTACACTAAATGTCCAAATGGAACACATCCCTCTAATTGGGTTCTGCGCGAAGAGAGACAACGAGGGTAGAGTGAGAGCGCGATGTTGGTGCGACTTCCAACGCGGATAATCATGGCGTTCCATATAAGACCGGATATCGAGAAAAGATTTTTTCCAAATCGAAAAAACCAACTGCCCAAGACGAATGTCACGCCAGCAGCTGTCTTATCACGCGACTGCAATTCGTCCTGCAGAAGCGACTGTCTGCAGACAGAGACGTCTCTTGAAACGGTCGTCAATAAGTTCGTGACAGGACAAACCCCCAACAAAGACAGACGTTCTTCTTTTTTGGAAGCGATATCAGCCAGTAGGTGGGTTGACCGCTATCGCATTGATTAAATCAAGCGGAGATCGTATCAGCGCAATGCAGTGTGTATTCGTAATAACTACGTTTTTCTCAAAGGTGCCAAGTCGAGCAATCAAATGAGAAACAAATAAGCAAAAAAACCATTGGAGAGAGGCAGAATCGAGTGACTTTTCCTGAGGCGGGCAGGAGGATAGACAGGTGTTCGTTGGGAGGAACCCGAGAGTCGTCACAGACATGTATATGTGCTAAGATAGAGCAACGGGCAGAGACGGTCGCCGTCTCATGTGAGGCAGACGCGTGCGACAGGTACGACAGACGCATGAAGAAAAGAGCGTGTGAAGTGACGGAAGACGGTCGCTGTTGCCGGACTACGAGGGGAAGGAGCTGGGAGTCGACGCACAAGTGTCTAGCAATGCAAAGTACACGCGGACGCGAGGTGGTCGCTTCGACCCATGCACGGGAAACTACAGATACGGAGAACAGGCCTGTGACTGCGGTATCAAATAGTTCATGCCGACTGCGGACACCCAGACCCAACGCAGCCCGCTCTGCCACATCGCTTCATGTTCCCTTAAAAGCCAAGAGAATGGTTCAGCACATTACCAAACGTTCTTTATTGATTTCTCTTTTCAAAGGAAAAACATCTGGTGTCGTGAGGCACTTATAAGAGCGACTAGGAAAGTCAGAGAAAAACTGAGGGCCGTGGGTGAAGACTTCGTTGTTGCTTCCAACGTAAGTGGTGTGGCCTGTTTACCACTAGTGGAATTGGACGCTTCCGTTGTTATCATCAACGTTGAAGTATCGCCAATGGTGTCACCGGTAGTCGAAGTACTTTGCTCAGAAATCGAAGTAGTAGGAACAGTAGACGTTATACTGATACTGGGTTGTGACGACACTGTTGTGACTTCTGCAATGCATGTTCAATTACGCAATAGCTGTAGCTAACATTGAATTGACTTTCGGACTTATAACTTTTTAATGTGGTGAACAGGTTTTAACTAATGCAAGGAAAACCGGAATGAAATTATTTTTCTTTAGAGTTCAAGCATGTCACAGAGCGTTATTAATTGCCCTTATGTAAGCCATCAATTGGAACCTTCAATTGAATTATCATTTTGATTTAAGACGTAGAAAAATAACCTTTACGAAGGTTCCTTCTAGTCAAATTTTATCGAAGTGATTCTAAAGAGGACAACGCAAGTGCAGAAGCAGTGACAATCCTTAAACAAATAAAATGCGACTCGTAAAAATGAAGCTCTTGAAAAGTACTAACTACCAACTGGTAAATTTCTATGTACGTATAGAAAGGGGACATATAGGGGGAACATATAGGGAACTGCAGTTCAACTTCTGTGAACAAAGAAGTAGATCATCGACGAAGGAGTAAATGTAAAGACTTTAAAAGCTAGACTGAAAACTGCGAATATCAAGTGCTACTTATTGGAAGGTTAATCCATAAATATTCAAAATATTCCATGATGCTATCTCAAAATTTTTTAACATTTACAGGAAAAAAATGTTTAACCTTGAAAGCTACTGCTTATGTATTCCCGTCGCGTCCGAACCCGGCAGCACAAACTTATAGCTGAAAATCTGCTAATATGCGAAAAAGACTTTGTTTGAGAATTTATTGCTCTAGTGGCCTAACATGTGCAATGATTGATATGTATAGATTCAGAGGAGCTTTCCAAAACATTCTTTATGTGGCTGTGGAGGTGCAGAGAAGCGTGTGCACAAGCATCATCACTCACTGGTTCCGGTGGAGGGGACGCCGTTCGGCCGCTCCGGTGGCCAGAACCCGACGAGCGAGGGAATAACCTACAACCATGTTCTGGTGACAGAGAGGCTCGAGTGTAGCTTACGCGGTTCCACACGACTCGGTCTGTACCTCTGTAGAGATCTCGCATCCTCTTGACATCATTGATTTCGAGGTAGGCTTTGGGATTATCTATGGTGACCGGTTTCCAGCTGTTATCAAGGGTGGGGAATCTTAAAGGGTACAGAACTTTGATTAGTTCACTTTGTGTCGCACGTTTGCAATACCCGTATTTGGCGAAGTTCGTCCATGTTTCACCAAACCAATTGGCCATTTCGATGTCTTCAAGAGTCACCACTTGGTTTTGCACCGCTTTCTCCCAAGTCTCCGTCTGCATCCAGATGAACGCCAATTCAGCACAGTGAAAAACAGCTGAAATCATTACGTAGTACCGTAAAGGTTGCTAATAGACTACGTACGATTCCACCCAGGAATGGGCACTACCTCGTTGACTAAAGAAGGCCTCGTGTACTCGTAGGCGTACACATTCGTGTTGTTATTCCTCACGAACCAGTCAATGTCGCGGCTGATGAAACCCGTAAAACCGGCCGACGTGAAGATCTTAAAAGGCCTTTACCAATCATCTGGCGGAGATTAGAACCTACATCGTTAGTGATTTTAAGCCAAGCGAGAGCATCGCTATCCTCTGTTCCATGCGGTCTGTAAACGTCTTCAAGCATTTTTTCAATCTCAATCTCATGCTCCTTGAGGAAGGTAGCGTACATGCCGAACATTGTCTCAAAGGCATCTCTGGAGTACAGGTCCCAAGTGATACCAGCCTTCATAAATTCCATTTCTAGAGAAGGAGTTAGTCAGAATGGAGCTAGCTTGACGAACCAAAGAATGACCACTCGTCCTTGTTGCTGCCAATAAGCACCGGGACGTTGGGGCGTTTCAGCTGTTGGACACGAGGGACTTCGGGGAAGAAATGGTCATCTTGAACTATTTTCCAACCCAGGGGGTTTGTCTAAAAAACTAGTGCTTGTAAAAGTGGTGTTCAATAGGTAAAAGATCACTACGAGGGATTTTCCTCAATGTTCACATCGCTACAGGGAGGTTACATACCGTCTCATCTTTAAGCCACTTATTGTAATCCATGTTCATCATGCACGATTTGAGATGTCCGAAGTCCTTAGCCTTGAACATCTCATCGGTGACATTGCAATACTTAGCCGCCCGCTGCTCGGTTAGATTAGCGAATCCGAGAGACCCGTCAAAGCAGGTGAGTACGGTACCCGACTCCATGATCCCCTGCTGAAAAAGGCCTGAAATGGAGGTCAGAAACCAATAGCCGATGGCACAAAACCCTGAGACAACGGAGAGTAGAGATGAGCGGAAACGGAAGCCCCTCCCGCTGATTGTCCGAATAGTGTGACGCGGTAGGGGTCTCCACCGAAGTTTGCAATTTCTTCCTGGACGAATCGCAGGGCCTCGACCTGGTCTAGCATGCCCAGGTTCGGTGGAAAGTCTTCCGTGAAGGTTGTGAAGAATCCTGAATTAAGGGTTCAAGTTTGTTCTTTACGGATCTCAATACCAAGTGTTCCGATGCGATACTGTATGATAACGACAACCACTCCACGGGAAACGAGGTTTCGCACAGTTCCTTTATAACCGTACTGAGCCGCATATCCGTTTTTCATTGCCCCACCGTGAATCCACACCATAACGGGGTACTTGTTAGCTGCGGAGACCTATACAACGCGGTGTGGATCGGAATACTCGAATGGACCTACGTTAGGCGATATGATATTCAGGTAGAGGCAGTCCTCTCCCATGGTCATATCGGCCGGCTTGTCAAGTTGTGGACAAATGTTTCCATACTTGGTTGCGTCGTAAGGAGTCGCTCCAGGGAATTGCAGCAGTTTTCTGGGTTTCTAAACACACATGACTTTCTTACAGGGTCACATTTAATTACGTGAAATCTAAGAGAATCGACTGGCTGCATGACGTAAGGGATCCCCAAGAACACATCGGCCCTTCCGTAATAGAGCTCCGACTTGTTGCTACCGTAGTTGACGGAAAACCCGAACAACGGTCCTCGTGACGTATTGACGTTTACCCTGTCAGCTGCAGCCAAGGTAAGGCATGCAATAAATACGAACAAGAAAGCAGTCGTTGCCATCTGAAATTCTAGAGTTCATGGTGAACGGATTGGGAGATGTCCGAATGCTAGGAGTAACTGAGTTTCCCGTCTTCAGATCTATATAAGCACACTGATCAATCTTATCGGATTCCCGGTTTTATGAGCTCAATTATTCCATTCAAAGGCGCCCGCCTTGAGAGGTGACAAGGCATGTAATCATTAAAAAGATAAGAAAAAATTATGAGTAAAAATTGCGCACCTGTTTTCAGAACACGTGGCGAGGAGGTAATTTCTCTGTTATCAGACGAGTAAACTGATACAACGACATCGGGCAGATGTCGTAAAACGATTGGATGACACAGTTATAGCATTTTTGCGAAAATTTCATGATTTACGTGCATGGAGTTATCGCTTGCATGAACTCGCTTAACCACATCATTACCGCCGCCAAAGGCAAACAGCTTTGGTTTACGATCGTTTCCGCAACACCTCGCCTTGACACCTTTCGCAGCTTTATTGCCTGTTTACTTATGACTCCATCGCAATTAAAATTTATCGCGTTTATAGTCATAAACGCGCAGTCATTGAATCCCCTTTTTACATGAGTTGCAGTAACAACAATGTACATGTAATTGTGCTCCCTCTTCCTTGCTTTTTCATACTGTAGATAACGTTCATTATGGGACCAAAAAATCTTTAATGTTCTTTTGCATGTTTAAGAGGGACAAAAGTTTACGGACAGGACAATTAAAACCTATGGTCCTTTGTGTTCACGCTGAGTGCGAATTCACCAGATTGTACTGCATGTCCACCGTTCCATACATGACGCCATCGTGATTCAGACCTTCCTTCTGAAAACCGATGGATGTACCTCACCACTTACTCAGCAACGTTGAGCTGATCTAGTTTCTTTCTGATGTCAATGGATCCTTACTTGGAAAGCCTGATCCTCGCCATCGATGGCGCTTGCAAGTTTGCCGCATGCCTGATGCCCCACCTTCTCGTCGCCGGTTGAGTAAATTGTAAAGATGTGTGCACCCTCATATCGTTTTCTAAACGTTGTTCACGCACTACATCATATGTCTGTTGCGGTTTAACGACGTACTTAGCGTTGATGTCCGACAGGTAACGAGAGAAGCAGCTCATACCATTCACCATATTGCAACTGCCAAAAGGCACAAGACACAGAAACGAGCCGTGGTTTGCTCCGGCGATGCCGACGAATGTGTCTACCAGTTCAGTAAGGGGCGGGCCCAGCTGTTCTCCGGTGTCTACGCACGCACCACCAAGAATAGCCTTGCGAGCGATTGGAGAACCCATCGAAAATCCGAGGATGTCCACCTTGGAGCCAGTGAAGGAGGCAACTGCTTGGATGAACATCCGAATCTAAAGGTGGTTTTCAGTCAGAACTCGTCTCAAGCGATCTTTGCAATAGATCACTCGTGACTAAGGAAATAACATCCTTACATGCTTCACATAGGAACATTCCATTGTGACAAAAAGTACGTTGGTTTTCCCAGAATCTCCGTACGTGGTGCCGTAGATATCTTCATCCGTATATCCTTTACTAAGGAAATGGTCTCGAATTTTGTCGAAGTTTCCTGCGTTGTTGGTGATGCCGTGGACGATTATTACCGGTTGACGCCTGCAACAGATACGTAGGCTATGTGATACGGAGTTTCGAACATGACACTCATTTACTTGAAAAATCAAGAAAAAGTAGCCCTCCACTTAAACATGTTATCTTGAATAGGACAGTAACCATACGATGTTTATAACACTCCTTTAGTGCATATTTAACCTGTACTATAAGTTAAAGGTCACATGAAAGCTGATCTACTTATTTTTTGCCCTCGAAGTTGTTTGTATCACTCGTTAAAATGTCTTCTCGTAAAAATGAACAACAGGCACAGCGACACAATTTAACAACGGTCGGTGTTCGAGTGTGGTAAAGGGGTTAGATAAAGCTAGATGCGAAGTTCCTATTGGACTGATTTCAGTGCATTCAAAGAACAGTTCAAAGCAGCTCTCCGAATATCCTTATCTGGTGAAAAATTATTTCAGGAAATAAAAAACCATCGTTTGTCGATAAAAACTGCGTCAGAGTATGTATTGGGTTGGTGCAAATGTAATGCCCCATAATTCAAAGATCTCCGTCTTTTGCAATACTTGCTTACATAAACAAGACGTCGAAGGAGCTGTAAATAGCACTCTTCCCCACAGATGTGTTGGCGACTCCTATTCTTGTGTCTACGTAACAGGTCGGTAAAAAATTGTCATAACTACCATGACGCTGTAGGTATTATGCACAATATCTTTAGCTGTTTATAAGCATATACTTACGATGTAGGGGTTCCACCTTCATGCGATCCTCCACCATAACTTCCGCCGCCTCCTACATCGGTTCTAGCGACAGCATCACCAACACTTGCTCCGAAATTAGCGTCTAAGTAAGTCTTGAAGTTTGAAGAAATTGTTGCACTAGTAAAGGAGACAAGCACACAGAAAAACAGGCCATTCTTTAAGTGGACCATCATAAAAACAAACGCTTCAATTGTTGATGGAGCTTCTTATAGCAACATTGTGCAACAGTGAATATGCCCGTTTGCGGCGAAGAAACTCGTTCCGCATTAAAAAAGCGCATTAACTGGTTGATGCGTGCTAATATGCGTCATGTCAAAGCGCAAACGCTATCCGTAAACCAATTCCAAGCTATTCCGAACGCAATTTGTTCTAGGAGCCATAGAAATACCGGTTTTAAGACATTTTGAGGGTATTTTATAAACTCATTCAGATTATGCCCAAATTTAAACCCCGTGCTTTACAGTTTGACGCTGGTTGATTTTTTGCAATTTATTCCAAAGTGTCTTCTGTGTTTTCTGAGCACATCTTGAAAGGGTTTATTAGTTACTGTAGTTGAAATTTCATGTCCTGTGACCCGACCATTCTAGTGACAAATGAGATTTTTTTGCAAATTAAGTGAATTTTCTTCACAGAGATGCAAGTACCGTCCTATGAAAAACTTTGAGATGTTCTACTAGAGAAGTCGTGGAAACCGCAACAGTCAGCGCGCCGGTCGGCGAGTCATCTGCGCGAACATTGGTCTATTTTCGATGTTGTTTTAGTAGTTGTTTTCCAGGCGATACCCCATACGTAATCGATTGTTGATTACAACCAATCGGTTTTGTAATGAAAACAGAGACCATTAACGCCCCCACCTCCATCGCCAAGAATTCACCACATTTTACCGTAAACACCGAAAACCTGCATGTAATTTCGATGAAGTGATCAAGTGCAGATGTTCACAGAAAAGGTCCTGCTTCAAGAAGGATGGTACGGAACCAAGAGATTCCAGGAAAGATAAAAGTCGTTCCAGCGTTAGAGCACCTCGTAGAAACGGAAATCTAGAGATACGATCATCGCATAGTTACCTGATTTTATCAATGTGTAAAACTTGAACAACAAAGTTCTGAGTTAAAAATACTTATCACAGTTGCAGCAAATGATCCCGTAAAGAGGTTAATGTGGTTGGTGTCATGTGATTTTTCAGAAGTATCTCATAGGCGATCACAACATGACAAGAAATTCCAAGATAGGAGGAGCGAAGTTGTCGACCTCGATATCGTATTCTTCGCTGTAACTATAAAAGAATACGAAATTCAAACCATGATCAGACGTGTGTACTAGTTCATCCATAAGATTCGCTGATAGTCCTAAATTTTTCCGTTCAGATGAAGGTTCTAATCCTTCTCATCGTCGCTGTAATTGCAGTTAACGCTTTCCCTCTCGCCGATGAAAAGAAAGGTAAGAAAAGTAAAGGTTCTTTCTGTGAGTTGGAATGCGTTCAGAAAAGGGAAAGCCACTAGCTCTCGTCAACTTGGGAAAATCGGAAGAAAAGAAGCCAGAAGGCGAGGTCAAGGTACACAGGAAGGAGGAGAAGGAGGCTGATAAGGAAAAAACGACTACAAAGGGCAATGACGATAAGGAAGAAAAAGCCGAGAAGTCCGGCCCAGTTAAGGAGAAAGAAGCAGAAAAGGTAAGCGGAGAAAAGAAGGAAGAAGAGAAGAAGGATGAAGAGAGGAAGGACGAGGAGACGGCTGGGAAGAAGCACGAAACCGAAAAGCCCAATGAAGAGGACAAGAAGGAAGAGCACGAGGAAGGAAAGAAGAATACTCCCCTTAAAGACGAGAAGCTTCCCGAATCAGAGCAGAAATCTGGCGACTCCGAGAAGGTCGTAAAGAAGGAAGAGAAGGAAATGACCAACCAACAAGAGAAGCCGGAACAAACACCTACAGAGCAGACTGAGAGTTCAAAGAAAGAGGTGGAAGAAAAGAAGCCAGAAGAGGAAGGCGAGAAGAAGAAAGAGAACGAAGAAGTGAAGAAACCTGAGGAAGGTGAGACTAAGAAGGAAGAGGAGAAGAAGGAAGATAAGGAGATGGTGAAGGACGAGGAAAAGAAGAACGAGGGTGAAAGGAAGGCGGAAGAGCAGAAAGAACACGCAAAGGAGGAAAGGAAGGAAGAAGTCAAGGGAAAGAAGCCCGAAGGAGAGAAGGCAAAGGATGAGCCGACGAAGGAGGAAAAGACCGACAAGGAATCTAAGACTGTTACCACTAACAAGGAAGCGAAGAAGGCCGACAAGCACGAGGTTAAGAAGGAAGAGGAGAAGGAAGAGAAGAAGGAAGAGAAGAACGAGGAGAAGAAAGAAGACAAAAAGGAGCAGCCAACGAAGGAGGAAAAGAAGGACGGAAAGAAAAACTGATTTGGTCGCAAAGTAATAAGTATTTAATATAGAATTGTTTGTGGTATTGTTTCACCTTTATATGTCACGGCCTTCTGTTAAGAATTACGTCATTTTACCCTAAATAAATACTTGGTTTGGATGGAACTCGTCTACATTCTGAACGGTGGTCCTCACACGGCGCTCCTTCGTCTTACAGTATCATACCGCGCGCGAAAGGTCTGCGAAGTAAATCGCAACGGCGATGAAGTTTCTAGCACAGCTGCGGCGTCGTCTGATTCGTCCAGATGTCCTCCTCGGAGGATACAACTCAGAAACAGTTAGCTGACGAAGCAAGCATGGAAGCGGATATGATGCGAGATTCTTCCAAAGACATTGAAGTCGAAAATGATGTCAGTCAAATCGGCGAAAGGGTCATTGAAGACGAGATGTCCGCAGAATCTTCGCATCCTCAACCGCCGACTGTCGATGAGGAAAATGGAGTCGTAACGGTTGGTCCTGATATGCAGTGCAAACGGACATAGAGGGTTTTAGGTAGCCGTGGAAGACCTTCTAGCCGCTGGAATAGACGTCGAAAATCTATCAACCATAACACAAGACGAGTTGGCCAAGGTTATAGCAATGGCGAAGAGGAATTCCATGATGGATCTCTCAGTAAACGAGCATCCTTCCAAGAAGGCAGGTCCAGGGGCAACCGTAGCCGATGTCGTAAGTTCTGTGTTACAAAGCCTGTAATGTTTTGTAATAGATCGTTGAGGAAGTCGCCGACAGCCAGTCGAACCCTTGTCCGCAAAATACTCATAATGCTCAAGAGGATCCTTGGTCCCTTTTGGTTACCGACGACGGAAGTATACGTTTAACAGATTCTCAAAATCATACGTATTTGGTAAGCTTGTGTGGTTGATCTTGGCGTCAATTTTCGTTTTAGTTTACCCGAGAAGTCCTGCAAACGCATCACATAGATTCAAATAACTTGACCGAGGACAATATACAATCCCTTTTAGCACTTGCCATGCCAATGTACGTGCACGCTCTTAATTGGATTATCTTTAATCCGTCTTCAGACCGAAACTTCCTGCAGAGGAACCGCTGGCAAAGCGACCAAAGTTAGCTTCTTCGTCCGTTCACAGTAGCTACTCTATGGAGGTAATTTTCATGGATGGTCTTCACCTACCTTCAACAAAAAAAAAACACTTTTAGGACTGTGGATTGCTTGCAGGAAAACGAATGCAACACTACTCCCTCATTGGAGAAGAGATTGCAGTGCGGAGAGAGGGAAAGCTCGTTCCTGCGACGGTAAGATACTGTCGCGAAGCTCCCATCGTGACCTACAAGATCCAGTTTGCCGACGGTCATTTTGAGTGGGTCAGAGAAAATGACATCATTCTTTCCGTGGATAAGCCCTCGACTTCCTCCACTTTTACAAGACAGTACATGCACCCATCTAGGGATACGAGAAGAAATTACGCTATGCAACCCGGTCAGTTTATATTTTCACTTCGCTCAAGTACAGAAACTTTGGGATTGGTTGGGAGTGATGTATCTCCTGAGGAGAGGAGACTCTCCTCCCAAAAGCCCATTACACTTATTTTACACTTATATTTTGCTTTCTAAGCAGATAACTTTCAGGAATCCGGGTAACTGTACCCAACCAACGCTACGAATGTCATGAGGCTGAAGCCAACTTCTGCTGTCAGGTGTGCGACCGAAAGGTGTTCCAGAAGGAGCCAACTTACATCGTCGTCCGTATTCCTGCCTGCCATTCGTGTGCCGAGAAACACATCTTCATTTTGGACGAAAATGAAGTCGCTGGCAACAAAGAACCAGAAGATGATCAGGATTCCCGAAGTGAGGCTCATCAAGAGCCCCCTTTGACGGAGCGAAGGACAAATTCGGCCCCCTTGCAAGAATTCGTCCATTCTCCTGTGATGGCAGCAGTCCAACCGCGGAGTGCTTCGATTGATTGGTGCAAGCTGTCAAAGGATTCTCGGTTAGCAAGCCCGGAGAGGGAGAAAGCGATATCGCCAGGCACTCTGCAGTCAACTCCAACAATACTACCATCGGCCAAAACTGACGGGCCACAATGTCCAAATGATGGTGTGAGATGTGAATAAACTTAAGCGATTTTCTTCGATACAAACACATGAACATTCCTGGGATACGATTGTCACTAACATACACATGAAGGCCGCTGTAAATATGGCGTTACTTGTTCTTTCTTGTCATGAACTTCTGAAGAGCAGCGGCGCACTCAGCAGACTGCCAACGCTCGTGCAGCAATTTACATTCCAAATCGTTTGCCTTGTGCAGCGCCTCGCGATTAATGTCTCGCAAAAGAATCTTGTTCAGCCGTAGAGACTCGGGAGGCAATTCTGAGTAGGCGGCAACTCTTTTCTCAGCCTCCACTGCAAAGCTCTTATCCGGAATTACTTCAGTAACAAGACCTCTATCGAAAGCTTCGTTTGCTGTCAATTTTTTACCGAACAGCAACACTTCAGCCGCCTAGGAAAAAGTCAGTATCATTAGTATTAACAATGCACCAACCTTGCTGTGACCCATTAACAAGGGAAACGTTAGCGAGGAGCAGCCTTCCGCCGATTGTCCCAAGCTAGTGAAGGGAGTGTGAAATGTTGCCTAAGACATTGTACATTATTTGGGCATTCTTCTTAGTGCTGACCTTGTCGGACGCGATGACCGAGTCGAATAGACCCAGTACTGTTACAGAAATTCCAATTGCTGGCCCATTGATCAAACCGATCAAGGGTTTATCATGATCAACGTAGGCTTTTACGTATGCATTCAACACCTTTTCACCAGCCTTAGCTATTTCTTTTACGTCTTCTGGGCTCTTCACAGCGAAGTTCGATAAATCGTTTCCACTACAGTAATAGTTACCAGCAGCTGAAAAATCAGCCACACATTGAGATCAACGCGAAAGCAAATACCGGAAATCACCGTGAGCCTTGTTTTCTTGTCCTTACTGGCAAAGTGCAGCGCTTCAGTGAGTCCACGATACATATCCCAAGTTAGAGCGTTGAACTTTTCTGGCCTGTTCAGCCGAATACGGAAAATATTCCCCTCCACCGAGATGGAAAGACCGTTGACTCCACCGAGGCCTTCGATACTCGACTGACTACTAGCTGCTACCTTCTCGTCTTCCTTTAATAAAGAGTTAACCAGTTCAATGTAGAGATGTTGAGCCTTATCCTGAATAGATTAATAGCTGTCATAAAAAAAAAGAAGAAGAATGCGTTCTACCTTGGGCGTTCCCTCCACACTCTTCCAAGCATCATATTTTGCTCGTCCGGCAAAATCCATCATGCCGGGACGGCTACCTGTAACATCTCCTTGCGTAGCCTGTTTGAAGAGAGAGTACATCTTCAACTTCGTCTGAACATCAGGCTCTTCTGAAAGTTTCTTCAAGTTCTTCTGAGCAGCCTCGAAGTCAGCATTGACCGAAAAGCACCTATAATGTAATTATGCAGGTATGCATGACAAATTTCCAAAAGATCACATACCTAATTGCAAGCGAGGAGAGCTTAGAAGCATGTCCGGTGATCAACTGACGTTGAATGGAGCGTAGCATTGTTGGAGCAATAATCCAAATCTGGTGAGAATGATAACGATATTTTATATATATAATCATATTGGTTAGCACATGACTTAATCACAAAACAGGTATCAATATAAAATTAAGAACGCACTGGTCCCAGTTCAATGAGGCCTGCAAAGTAAAAACAACAAACACTGCGTTGTAGACGCCATCCGTTCAGACGGGCGTCCGTCCGCACACATGTGTCGCAAATATAAGTGGACGAGCGAAAACAAGCAAGGCCGGCTTGCTCGTCGGGTGAACTTTGCACTTTGTAGCTTTCGTCTACAGAGTCCGTTCTTCTTGCGATCACATGGACGTCGTCATCTTTGGACGACTGTTGCAGAATTACATGTTTTGAATAAACGAGGCCATCGAATATCAACTTGAGAATGTTATTATGTACATCTACATATAGAGAATGTACGTTATCGATTACATATACATCATTGGCATGGATTTTTGGAAGCTTAGGCCCTTGCAATTAGGCCTTGTTGTACGGCACCATCCAACTAGGCGTGTCGTCACTTGCAACGTTTGATCTTTCACGCTTTACGTACTTTGGCATTCTTGAGCCGACAGAGTTAAGGTCTTCGGGTTCGTATTCTTCTGACACGTGCTTCACCTTCTTATTCCTAAAAACAATGCACTTGACTCGCTACAATAATGGTTGCATGACATACTTTCTCCTGCGAGAGCTCTTTCTCCTCTTTGAGGACTTCTTCGGTTTTTTCGTAGAGATCAGCTGTGAAAAGGGAGGAGGCATTGTGAAGGTGGGGAATGTGGGCATAGAGATTGTCGGGAACGTAACAGTTGCAAGTGTTGGAAAAGAAACACTTGCAGGTGGCGGGAGAGTTGGCAGTGTTGGAACCTGATGAATAGGCATAGGTTGCTGAAGGTGTGACAAGGGTAGTGGTGCCAGCTGTTGCTTCTGTGGTGCTTTTCTGACTTCTGTCTTGAGAGCCTTGGCTTTTGGAGTTAAGTCATCAACGTAAGATGATGGAGCTGTTTTCCTCATGCTATGGGACTTCTTGGTCTCAGGTGCAGGAGAAGGCACGCCAGCAACGGGTATCATCAAGTGTGGAAAAATCTGCGGCAGTCCCATTGGAACCGCATGCTGAGACGGGAATTCAACATGTGGTGATGGCGACTGTGGTGCTCTGCGCACCTCTGCAGACTTCTGTTGTGAAGAACTGGATGAGATAGAAAGACGGTGCGCGCGAGGCGAGCCATCATCCGGAGCGGCAGAAATTATCTGACACACTTAAGAAAGATTAAATGAAAACCATTGACAACACAAAGACTTGCCCAGTGCGACTATCACTAGTAACGGTGAGAGACGAGGCATCCCGATTCCGACAAAAGTAGCAGGAATGACCGGGAAGAACGATTTATAATGGATTTAACACTCCCTCCCCCGACGGATATAGATGACCTACCTGAACACAATAGACAATGCACTTTCACTAAAGACGTCCCCCTCCAATGTCGCACATAACCCAAACCCTTATAGAAGTATTTATCGTTGAGTTCACTGGAAATGGACAACTTATGCATATATCAGTAACAGCACTAATTAGACGAACTCGCGACGGATGTTCATCGCAATTCGACGATCTCTCTCCATCTGCATTGTACGTTCCTTAAGAACGGATTTCCGACTAGAGGTAGGTCGTGGAGCATCAAGATGAGCTTCTGGATGAGTTACTCGTTTCACTACGTTCTTCTCCAAACCAAGGCCTTTTCTATTGCGCTTCAACGCCGTTTTTATGGGATAACGCGTTCCCTTCCCATGTTTTCCAAGTCCTTGGGTTTCTTGCCAGCCGGTCTTTTGAAGAAGTTGATAGCCCATGTTCCATTCGGGTATTCCATATCCTGGAGTTTCCACAGGTTTGGTTGTAGCCACAAGGTGGACAATGCTTGAAAAATGTGTCTTGTCTGTGTAGCTAACACCACAATCTGAACAAGTTTTAGCATTACTGGGATTAGTCGTTTCCTGCGAACTGCACGGCTTTGATTTACACCTAAAATATAACATTGTTCATTCTAACTGAAAAAGGAAACTAAACATACCTAATTCCCAGCATATACCTATGTACATCATCATGATTGAAGCTACATGATAGACTTTCTGCGGTCCTTCCTTGAGCATCGCATACGTCGACATCTCCTCCACTGGCGATTATAAATTTTACGGAGTCCAGCTTTCCTTCGGCTGCGGCACACATCAGTGGAGTCCATCCATGTTCATCCTTCATGTTAATGGAGACATCCTTATAATCGCGTAAGAAATTCACCATAGACTGAACATCACCATGGGTCGCAGCCTTGAAGAATAAACGGTGATCGCGTGCCGTGAATTCCTTGAGAGCCTTCAGTGAATCACAGTCCGTTGGTCTGTCTTTCCTGAGTATCTTATGTCTTGGTGATGACGAGGTTGACGGACGGCTGCCAGAACCGTTCGGAGCAGAAACTTCTTCAAATATAATGGCTTCATAAAAAGTTCTTGCTTCATCACCAGTCAAAAGGTTCTTCTGTGTGTTACTAGATGATCCATCGTCCGGTGCTTGAAGAGACAGGAAGTTGTTAACGTCGGAGGACTTCACAAACTTGATAGCGTTTCGACGATTAGAGCTCATTTTGGAAGTCGCCCGTCCTGAATCCTGAAATCACTCTACGAAAATAATTTACGAGTAAAATAAAGAGAAGCTCGGAAAATGGGTTTCAAAACGAAATGTCTCACATACGAATGGCATATACGGTAGCATTGAGTCACGATGCGCACCTCGTCGACATTGCTCGTAGACTTCTGGGATAGCACGGGAGTAGTGACGGCGCGCAATGGATTGTATTCCTAGGTTTACCGGTGTTCTACGTTCGATTTGAGGAGAATAAGCAGCGTCAAGAATATTTACTCCTACGCGTCTGTACTGTTATCGTACTGTGATTCATTTCTGTACCAACCGTCACGGATACGTGGTGCCGTTGTGGATAAGCGTGTTCTGATTATTTGTCTTGTGTTTAGACACCGATCAGTTATTTCTCATTACATTGCAGTAGTTAACGCTAACATCATGGGTCGATTTTTGTTCAAACGAAAGCCACATACAAAGGAGCCTTCACAGAAGTCAGCAAAGAGAAAAGCGTTCCATGAGGAAGAGGTTTCTTCCGATGATGACGTATCAGGAGCAGAAGATCGTCATCAGGAATATAGTGATGGTGAAGAATATGAAGATGTCCAATCCAAGGCGCATCGTGAAGCCAAACAGCTGCTGAAAACTCTGGAAGTAAGTTTTCTGCACTATGCATTAACGAATTTTGCGCCTCTGTAGGCAGATGCCGTAGATGAAGAAACTGGGGAAATTGATAATGCGGCAATAGCTCATCGTCTTCAAGAAGATGCTTTGGCTAAATGCCACAAACTTCACCGACAAATAGCGGACAATGCTGAGTTCGATGAAGACAACTGCAACACATTTTCTACCCACCGTTTCTCCGTAATTTCTGCTGTGTTCCTCCCGGACAACGCCAACTGCTTTGTTAGTTGTGGAAAAGATGGTACCATTGTTAAATGTAAGTATCGATCGTAAATAATTATTAATCATCGCCAACGGCTTTTAGATGATACAGAGAATCAGAAAACCTTGGGTCGTATACAATACTACCCTAAAAATGCAGACAATCATAAAGGCGGAGTAACTGCTTTGGCAGCTTCATTTGATGGTCGATGGCTGGTGAGCGGAGGCTTCGACCACGTAGTCAAAGTATGGGATCTCAAAACATTACGCCTAGTTCACAATTTCCTGGGTCACCGTGGACCAATTACATCATTGGTTTTTCGGAAAGGATCGTCCTTTGAGTTATTTTCGGGAAGCAAGGACAGAGCGGTGAAGGTAGGTGATTATTTTTGAATATAACAGTGTAAGTTCTACTCAGGCGTGGAATCTTGATCAATTTGGTTACGTTGATACTTCATACGGCCATCAAGATAGCGTCAGTCAGATCGATATGCTCGCCAGAGAGCGAATACTCTCTGTCGGTAGTCACGATAAAACGGCTCGGTTCTGGAAAATTGACACCGAGAGTCAGTTGATATTTAATGGGCCTAAACATTCCGTCAGTATTGACTCATGCTCCCTAATTAATGAAGATCACTTCGTTACCGGCAGTTCCGACGGGTATGTCTCATTCAATGCGATGACCAATAATTTATCGCCTTTTCAGGAGCATTAGTGTGTGGTCTGTATTTAAGAAGAAGCCGATTGCTACTGTGCCGAGCGCGCATGGCAAGACTGACGGTGTTCCAAACTGGATTGTTTCGGTTGCAGCTGTTAGATACAGCGATTTGATTGCCAGTGGCTCTAGCGATGGATACATACGATATTGGAAAATATCACCGGACTACAAATCGATAACTGAAATGGGTCGAATTAGCCTGGTTAGACTATATATACATATTCTTTCACCGATATTGTTTTTCAGCCTGGGTTCATTAACGCCATGCAGTTCTCCGAAGATGGTGAGAGGCTGCTTGCTGCCGTAGGACAAGAACACAAAAGCGGTCGGTGGTGGAAGTTGGACGCTGCGCGGAATTGTGTTTTTCTTGTTCCGGTAAATTATAGCAGCTGAAGTTATTGTTGACAATTATGTTAATTTCTTGTTGATTTTGTTGTTGGCGTACTTGTTAAAGATTTGAATTCCAAAATATTTGTTAGCCTACAATTAGGCGTAAGATCGCTGGACAGGACTATCTTCTGTTGCGTTTACCATTTTAATGGTATTCGCTTCGCTGCAATTCGTCTTCTCAAACTAGAGAAGATCAGTGCACTTATTACTTATTAACCCTTTCAATTAATTAAAACATTGTTGACAGGATTCCGCGTTCTTGTGGTCCTTAAATGGAGTTCAACAACTTGATAATAAATGGCAAGTCGTCTGCATACATTGCATATGAGTTTTGATTTTTTTTTCTAGTCGCCAAAGCAAAAGGGCTTCAACCAAAATCGAACAAAGAAGTGGAAATCTTCGTTAATGTGTCTATCACTGGAAAGGGTTCATGGAAAGGAAAAGTGAACACGGATGCGGTGAAGTGCTCTACGGGAGACTGCGATTGGAATCAACACTTAGAATTGTAAGGCGCTGTTAATGATTTTTTTTAACTGTGTGATAATGCTTATTCTGGCGTTATTTAATTTTTTTTATTCAGCTTTCTCCTGGGAATGGATTCGCAAGTACATGTACAAGTCCAGTATAAGACAATTTTTGGAACCACTGAAACATTGGGTCATCTACAGTTTATTGCTTCTGAGTTACTCACGTATAAGAGACTAACATGGTTCAGTCTGAAAAAACGCTCAAACGATGAAAAGGACAGAGGGCAGCTGTTACTTGCATTCGAATTTTCGAACAAGTTAAACAGCTCTGTCTCTCAATATTCACTAAATAAATTTGAGAAAGGTGAGTTGAAATATATTTTCGATTTCATAACTCTGTCTTTTTTAGAAAAAAAGCTGGACAAGTTAAAGCGAAAGATGCATATTGGACGTCATAAAGAAAAGCTAGATGACAGTCAGTCACTTGCTTCTATGAATATCAGCAGAAGAAGCTCAATGTCATCAACAACCTCTGCCCTTCCATTTCCGTCTCCAACTCCTACAGATGATGTACAGTCGTTGCGCAATTCGACGAACAACATATCTGACAGTCAAGCGAACTTTACCAGCACAGTTAGCTGTCCGCTTGTCTTCAACTTGTCCAGTGATATATCGTCCGGTCCTCCTCAGCAATATTTGGTTCCTCCTGCCAACAACGTTTCTGCTCGACAAACACCGGTATCATTCGGAGAACGAGTAAGACATCTTCAGCACTAGACCAATTTCTGCGCACTTTTCCATCTGATCCCGATTTTAAACCCAGTTCCCCAAGTTTTATTGCACCTAACCCGAGTTTGCTGAAAGTGTGAAATTGAATTAGTAATTTTAGATAAATAGGCCACTGTCTTTCATGGCGAAAATTACTTCATTCAGGTGAAAGTTCGTGCGGAGCAGATTGTGCAGCCTTTGGTGTCAGCCGCACGCCATCGCAAGTCCGATTCTATTGACAAGAATTACGCAAAGACCGGGGATGGGGAAGTTAATCACATCATCGCTACGGATAATATTCAAGTGAGTCGGCCGACCAGCATTGCTTCGTCTTCGGGTTTTGGATCACTCGCATCTACTAATGTTGCAAATCAGGTACAATTTATTTAGTACTTTGTAATTGTTAGGTGCCATTTTTGCATAAGGTGTCACGAAATGACTGATCTGTTCATTTGTTCATTAGACTGAATATTCCCTGAGGCACGAACAATGCCACTGTTCACTTCTACCCCTGTCTTTGTGATCATACTACATATATACATACACTCTCCAGACGAACGAGCCACACAATCCTGAATATCTTCTTACGATCATTGCTCATCAACGGCGGGAAATAGCAGCTAAGGATAATCGCATTCGCGATTTGGAAAAATACGTCGATACCCTTCTTCTACGCGTTATGGAACAGAATCCCGAACTGCTGCAGGCTCCTTACACAGCACTAGGCTATTACTAGCTCAATTTTTCTGTAGTATATGTGCCTTGAATACGTTATCCCTAATACGATGGTTTACATATGTGATGTGAAAAAACTTTAGCTCTTTCTATAAAGGTTAAGCTCTTTCTATAATCTCTTTCTTTTGCAACTGTAATATAATATATTTCTCTGAACTAGTCTATTATGCACATATGTATTATATCGCACCAATAAATATAAGACATACCCTGATGTTGTCAATTCTAGCCGAGTTTTTCCTCGATTCGATATCTCACTAACCGTATATGACGTTCTCAGTCCAAGTATCGAGAACTGAGTTTTGAGAAGTTATTTCCAACTGCGGACAGAAAATCGCCCTATACTGACGGTATCCGCGCACATCTTCTTCATCTGTTTAGCACGGTTGGAGATGTTGCGATTTATGAAAATCTTGCGCGGGAAACGTCTTTTTTCGTATCCATTCTCAAATCGCACCCCTGCATGCGGACAAAGAAAAATTGCATTTTTGCATTACCAAATTTAGGCAATTTCCAGTGGCCTGTTCTCTATAATCGGTGGAATCGAAATTGGTGGAATGGAATCAACATAAAATGCGTTGATGTTTCCTGTTTGGCGATCCCAGCAAAAGTCAGCTTCATCGATCAAATACGTCGAGTACCGAGTTCGATTTTGAAAAACGTTTTTACGCATCCATCATTATGATCCACTGTTCAACTTCTGATGTTTGCAGCGAGCACATCGCATTAATGGATATTCACGACGAAACCCCTATCCCATCACAGGAAAACGAAATTGGGCATTGCAAGACCAAGGAAGGCAGACGTGTGTTGCAATTAGGTAAGAAAGGCAGAGAACTCTGGGGGGTTGTAATTATGATATCGTTTAGCTGCAAAGAAGGGAGTCGTCGGATCAGCCGATGTGCGAAAGAAGCATGCCGAGCCATTATCGAATCCCGCTTATGTTAAGCTTGTCAATGAATCTCACTGTGAGTTATAGCACCATTATGATCTTGATCTATTCATTGCAGCTGTATTTACAAGGCTCCATGGAGCTACTAATGTCTCTTTGGGAAGGAACGACGCCGAATATTTAAGCAGGTATTGTCTTCTTCCAAGTTATTCAAAGGCATGAAAATGACATTGTGTGCGGAAGGGGTGATCACCGGAATGTTGAAACACACCTGAAGGAATCGGAGATCCTGTGTTTATGTAATAACGCCCTGAGGTCCCCAACAAATCAGTGGTTTCCTGGAGCTCACCATAACGCTGAATGCAGAAAGGTCGAAAAGATATGACGGTGGAAGTTCACTACTGGTAGTTAGTGGGATCTACCTTACTGAAATATCGTAAATCCCTTTTGGCGTTATGTCGCGAAACCGGGTTGCCGTATCTTACCCGTGTTAGCAGTATGGCACCTCCTAATTCATGGACAAATTACTGGCAAATTATGTAATTATCTCATCACTTTCAGCTTGGATCAAGCAAGCCGAGAATATCGGGCAGTTCTACGTTCGGCAATTGTGACCGTTACACATTCCTCTACTGAACGTGATCGTGAGCTTCTGCTCTGTCTGCGTGGACGCGAAATGCTCTGGGGGTTGATCGAACTTGTCGCATTCTGTGATCACGACGAAGGTTTACCGGCATTTGCTACTGCCTCAGGTTTTACTTTCTTCTTATAGAAATAGCCTTTCATTTATCGAAATGGGCACGAATGATGCTCTCGAGTGAAGCATCTGACGTTTACGCCCAAGTGATCACTTCGGATGCAGGAAGCCGATCATCGGAAAGGAACGCGCTGTACTGGAATGGGGTAAGAGCTAATTACATTTGACTCCTACTGACTCACTTTCATAGGTACTTTTGCAAGTTTTGTCGTGCAACTTTGGCACTGCAACGACAATGTTGCATTCACATACTGACGCGCAAGCTGATCAAGCAGTGGGCAAAATGGTTATCATCCTGGAACGTATCAACCGCCTCTTTACTGAGGGCTACTCATGTGTCCAGTTTGTGAAGATACAAGAGGTTAGTTGTGTTATTCCACCGCATTTCTACTTATGGCTACTTGCTTGCAGACACTGCGCAACCTCTTGAAGGAACGATATTTCGCTGAAAACCGTAACGTTGAATTTATTGCACGTCTTCTTAGTGGCGAATCCAATGCCTTTGCGGATGTCTGTGGTGGGTTAATCGACTACTGGTGTGAAATCGTGCCATTGTTTACAATCACTCAAGTGCCTAACGCCATTTTGAGCGATTTAAGTAACTGTGCACAGGTATGTTTTGTTGCCACACGTATATCCAATGTACTCAATTTGCTTTAGACCTGCTTTGAATTCAATACTGCCAAGAATAATCGCCAATTGGACTTAACCCTTAGGTCGGCGATGTCCGGCAATGTTAAGGAAGCTCTGCTCAGCGCTGCGAACTGCTTCGGAGATTGGTGGTTTTCTGCACATTTGAGTGACTTAATCTTCCTGGTTGGATTCGAATACCTGGTTTCTTCATCTTTCATTACCATTTAGGCCAAGCCTGTGGTTCTATTCGAAGATGATGCGAATTTAAGGGATGTCTTCCTTTTGGAATATTCTTATGTTTTGCTAGGAGACGAACAATTATGGCGTTCTGGAGTAGATTACTTAACCGATGTCTGCAGCGGATTCGACTTATTGGAAGAATTCATATTGCAAGATCCCGTACAGAACACCAAGAAGGGCGTTCAACTTATAAGTATCTGCAACAAATGGGACTTACAAGAAGGACGTCGGTCGGTGACAAGAAAGCTGGCAGAGATGTAAGTCTATTTCACATTTCGATTCATCCTGTACGTCTTTTTAGTTGTCTTAACAAGGCTGACCTTGCAAATGCCCTGGTTTGGGCTCACAGGAATGGCGATAGTTTCCTGATTTCCGAAGTCGTCAGTGAAATTTTAAGAAAGACGCCGGAAGACATCATGACCATAGGCAATTATGTCAAAGTTACACAAGAACTGGCTTTCTCCTCCCCGGAATTGGTTTTTCTCAACGAGTATTACGAGGTGAGCATTTATTCCCTTAACTGTCCTATTTATTAACTCCTTTCAGTACCTGATTCTGGCGCAAAAATCTAAGACAAATGACTCATTGGAAAGATTGACTAGCATGTTCAAAAAGAGACTTGTCCCGACCTTTATGTACGTACCGCTCCTTGAGTGCCTGATTAAGTGCATTGAGGAACGCGACGCAAAGGTAATTCGCCTACACGGGGAGCGTATTAATAACAACGTGGATTATAGCTCAACAAATTTGCGCAACCAATAGTTGAGTGCGTTCAAATGATAAAGATTGAAATAGCGCGCGCACACTACACAATGGAGCGATGCAACGAGGTGGAGAAGAAACTTAAGATCCTCAACAACGCTTTGGCTGGGCCCCTGCTCCACAAGAATTTATTCAACAAGAAGTTGTAATCATCGTGTTGGGTGCTCTCTGTTACGTTTTTGTTGTTTAATGCGTTCGTTGATTATTCCGTGTACCTGCTGTTGACTGGTGATCTTGGATGTTTGCACTGATCTGATTAAAATGGTCTTCATCTCATTCATGCGTGCTTATCGATTGAGACACGTCGAGTCTCTATCGCGAACCGGGAACCTGTTCCTTATACCCAGCTTCTCGTCTTTCGGTCTTTCAGCTATGTTCTCTTCACGTACGTCTCAAGGACTATGGAAGTTGACCACTGTTACTGGAAGACTTTCCAAATGTTCCTCACGGTCTATTCATAACTACTGTGTCGATCGTACGTCCTTTTATAGTTTTCCAATTTCTTACATTTTCATTCCTAAAATCCTAGCTATTGGCGCTTTCTATAGTAACACAGCATTACTCTAGCCTCCCTGGGAGTAAATGCCGAACAAAAGGAGATTCAGAAATTGGCAAAGGACTTTGCGTTGAAGGAGCTCTATCCAAACATGGCCTTATATGACGAAAAGGTAACTTCAGAGATACTGTGCATTTGTGTCATCTGTGTTGCAGGAGGCACTTCCTCACGACGCTTTGCTCAAAGCGGGAGTGTTGGGATTCGGTGCTATTTACTGTAATGAAGAGTTTGGGGGTACCGGACTTTCCCGTGTTGACGCTTCACTGATTTTCGAACAACTGGCGATGGGTTGCACATCTACCGCTGCTTATATGAGTATCCATAACATGTGTGCATGGATGATTGACACATATGGCTCGAAGGAACTCAAAGAAAAATACATTAGCAAAATGGCGACCTTTGAAACGCTCGGCTCCTACTGCTTGACCGAACCGGACTCTGGTGCGGTTTCCCTTTATTTTCGTTCTTGAGAGATGTTTCTCTGCTTCAGGTTCTGATGCCGCCTCATTGCGCACAACTGCAAAGAGAGATGGCGATTACTATGTGGTCAATGGGTCTAAAGCATTCATAAGTGGAAGCGGGGATTCAAAGGCGTATTTGGTGATGATGAGACATGAGGGTCAACCGGGACCAAAGGGTATTTTTTGCCTGTTAATTGAAGATGGCACTCCGGGTTTCCATCTTGGAAAGAAGGAGAAGAAACTTGGATGGTGCACACAGCCGACACGTATCTTGACTTTTGAGGACTGTCGTGTGCCGGTATCTAACCAACTCGGAGGCGATAATGAAGGATTTAATATCGCTATGGCTGGTATCAACGGAGGTACCTTTTAATTGAGGCGTTCTTTATGTTACACATTGCCTTCAGGACGTGTTAATATCGCTTCTTGTTCCCTTGGCGCAGCCCAGATGAGTTTGGACTTGGCCATAAGTCACTTGAAAGTTCGCAAACAGTTCAACAAACCTCTCGCTGATTTCCAATGGAATCAGTTTAAGCTGGCCGAAATGGCTGCTAAGCTCGTTTCCTCTCGTCTTATGGTCCGGAATGCTGCGGACCATTTGCAGAATAAGACTGTGCACACAGCGGCACTCTGTGCTCTCGCCAAACTTCATGCTACCGATAACTGCATCCAGGCAAGTAGTAGCGGATCATCGACGCCAATCTTTAATATCTCTTAGGTTGTTGACCAAGCACTTCAAATGCACGGGGGATACGGCTTCTTGAAGGACTACCCACTGCAACAGTACCTTCGTGACTGTCGTGCTCACCAAATCATTGAGGGCTCGAACGAAATCATGAGAATGATTGTCGCTCGGGACTTGTTGACCAATAACACATCGTCATAATTAATAGGGAACTTTAATGTTCTATGGATTGTAAGCTGAGAATTTGTTCAATTAAAGATATTTGATCGTCGATGGAGAGAAGAAGCTGATGACCGTTTTTGGCGCGTTCTTGTGTGACCCACCTTCACTAGCGTTGAGGTCAAAGTCCGACCTGTTGATTGGCATAGTCTGCATGCGTTATCAAAATCGAAAAGCTTGCAGTATGCATTACTTGTGACTTAAAGAAAGGAGTGATACCGGCTCACAGACAAAGTCGTCTGATGGGGTGAGATGGTCATACTTCGCTGATATTGATCCTCTGCACTACATACTCTCGACAGTTGCTAAACGTCAGTCTTCTGCTGACATTCTCCGTCGTGAAGGACCGCTGTCGCGACTCCCGAACGAACAGTGAGTGATCACTGAGCGGCCGCTAGCCGAAGCACGTGCGTTTCCCAACTTTTGATTTGTTGCTCGTCTTTCCCGACAGGCGTGTAGGAAGTCGCAACTGTCCAACCAGTGCGTCCTCCAACCAACTGCTTGCGTGCGTATTTAAATGTGTACCGTATGACCGTCTAAGTTCTGCAAGTTCCAATTGCGACGACCACCGTGCAATCCGGGCACCTCGTCACATTCTACCTTCTGAGCGTATTCGCAGTTTTGAGCAAAGCTTGAGTGTATCAGCCACAGCCGACCGTACAGCGAAGGCAATTCTAGTTCAAATGCATTTTGTCCCAAAACGAAAAGAATGTTTCTCGTTAACGCATGGAAAATTTGCAAACTGCGGTCTGCTGCTGCTTAGATGCGCGGCCGCAGGCGGGCACAGGTCACGCGCGGCCTTTGTGGTCTTTGGTGCGGCGCGTAATGTTGACCTCTGCTGCATCTGATAGTGGCGCTCGGATGATTGTTCGTCGGGAAGTTTCTTTTTGCTGAGCGTTCTCTGGTGCACTTGCAGTGAACGTTCTTTAGCCGGGCGGGCGGCCTCATCGAGGCTCTTTTATTTAAACACAGCGCGTTTTTCTCTATGGCGCCGCTGCTTCAGTCTCTCCTTGCGTGTCGCGAAAATTGCTTCAATTTTCATGCTTAATTTGCGACTACGAAGACTAATGGATTAGTTTCTGTCATTTTGAAAACAGTACTCATGCCTAAGTAGAGTGAAAAGGAACGACGAACGGTAATAGAACATTTCTGTGCGTATTCGCGTTATTCATTATTAATGGTACAGTTTGAGTGTTGTAACCATTGCGCGGTGTTACGTTTAACTATTGATTTTAAAAACTTTTACTCTTCAGTGAGTAGGATGAACTTCGTGCAACGTGCGTTACCAGCCACCCGTAGATTCTCTACATCCTTCACCAACCGTCGTACAACATATCTTGGCATCGACAACCATGAATGTGCCTACCCCGTTGCTGGTAAAACGACTGTTGTGTCTGAATTGAAGGATGCGTTTAAAGCCGTAAAGTCTGGTAAGGAAATGTGTTCAGCAGTAGTTATAAAAGTCATGTTTCAGGTGATCATATCTTTGTTCACGGTATTGCTGCTACCCCTACTCCTCTGCTTAAGGGTCTCGTTGATCACGCTAAAGGCAACAGTTTGAAGAACCTTACTCTGCATCATTTGCACTTGGAAGGTGAAACTCCCTGGACAACTACGGACTGTAAAGGTATAAAATAGAATACGTTTGAAGTGTATTGTAATTTGATGCGTTCTAGGGATCCTGCGCTCTAACTCTCTCTTCACCGGTGCTAACCTTCGCAAAGCTGTTAACGAGGGTATCGCTGATTTCAACTCTTGTTTCCTGTCAGAAGTGCCGCTTCTATTCCGCCGTGGAGCAATTAAGTTGAACATTGCTCTAATTCAAGTATCGCCTCCCGACGCCAATGGATACTGCTCTTTGGGAACTAGTGTTGACACGGCTCGCGCCGCTGTGACAAATGCCGACTACATTATCGGTAAATTATCAGTGATGCAGAATTTGGTATTATTATGATCGATAATTTAGCCATGACCAATAAGAACATGCCCCGCACATTCGGTGATGGTATTATCCATTCGTCACACATCGACGTTTTGGTGCAGGACGATTCGCATGTACTTCACGAGAGACATATTGCACCTCAGGGTGAGCAGGAGAAGAAGATTGGACGCATAATCGCTGAGCACCTTGTTGATGATGGAGCGACCCTCCAGATGGGTTTGTCACCTGCCATTGTGATTAAAGAATGACATAGCCCATGTTTAGGTATCGGTGCTATCCCTGATGCTGCTCTCGCAGCGTTGAACAATCACAAAGATCTTGGAATTCACACTGAAATGTTCAGTGATGGTGTTCTTGATCTTGTGCGCAACAACAACATTACTAATGCGAAGAAGTCTATCCATCCTGGAAAGCTTGTTGTCAGCTTTGTCTACGGGTCCACCAAACTTTACGACTTTTTGAACGATAACCCACTTGTGGAGTTTGGTGATGTCCAGTGGGTTAACGATCCTGCTGTCATTCGCCAGAATCCTAAGGTTACCGCGATTAATTCCGCTGTAGAAATCGACTTGACTGGCCAGGTACGAATTTCATTAGCATGCTGATAATCTTTTTTATTGAATAGGTTGTCTCTGATTCTGTCGGGACTAGATTCTTGTCTGGATTTGGAGGACAGGTTGACTTCATTCGTGGCGCTGCTATCGGTAATGATGGCCTTGGAAAGCCTATTATTGCTCTGCCTTCCGCTACCAAGAAGGGGCAGTCGAAGATTGTTCCGTTCATCAACCAAGGAGCTGGTGTTGTGACTTCTCGCGCCCACGTCCATTATGTAGTCACGGAATACGGCATTGCACAATTGTGGGGAAAGAATATGCGCCAGCGTGCTTATGAAATGATCAAGATCGCTCACCCAGATCAGCGAGAGTTCTTGGAGAAGAGCGCTTTCGAACGTCTGAAGGTCATGCCCTCGGCAGATTGAACTCAGTGACGTCGTATGAAGCGGGTTATCGATGGGTGGAATCTGATTTTTTTGTTGTCTTGAATTGCATAACATTTTCTGTGTCTTCACATGTAAACCGTAATAAATGGTAGATTTCCGGAGTTTGTTGTCTCGTTTCATAGGGCCACAGTAAAAACGTTCATTGTAAGAAAACAACATCAACGGAGCTCGAGCGTAATAGCAAGGATCCTTCAGATTTTAGAAAATCCACGACGCGAAATGCCATTGATTCGGGAATCCATATGTACGGTTTAGTTTTTTTGGGTTTTGATAGCGCTTGCAGAGATCTCACACAGAAAACGAGCCGCGCCACAGGCATAATACCCCGGGGCAAAGGTCAAAATGACGTGTCGGTTTGACAGACTGCCAAAGGGCCGGACCGCCAAACGGGCAGTCCGGGTTCGAATCCCGGTGATGACTTAAAAGTGTCGAAGCATTTCTCTGATCCATAATGAGGAGGAATTAGTCTGAGGGACTTTTTCCGTTGCGGAATTCTATTATTTTGCTGTAAAACCGCCATTTTCCATCAAAATTTTACAAAATTACTTTTACGTACTTTTACATTTTACCCTTCCTTTACTCTATTGCTTTACACTAGGAATTTCTCGTTAAGCCAGGATATAGCCCTGATCGTGCCCCGTCAGGTCTTTTGAGTTCATACGGCACAAATTACAAGGACAGCGGTTCGATTCAAATGAGGACATCCAAAAATGGGTGTACAATTTTGACTCGGCATTACCTATATTCTGAAAGTGTGGGATCCATGGGAAGTAGTTTATGTAGATAGTAGTTATGACGTATATTAAATGAAAGCCAATTCTTTTTGTTAATACAAATTCGGTTTGAAAATCCGCCATTTTTATGCAAAATCTCAACGGATGATAGCGCGGAACTAGCTCCATGGGCTGTATTGCGTTACATGGCTGTACTCCATGGGCTGTATCCGCGGGGAACACTCAAAGGACGTAGTGATCATGATTTACTTTAGCACAAATACTTTAAACTCCATATGTACTAGAATACCTTTTAAATAAGTTGTACTATTTTCACTGGGTCTTAAAAATCTCGTTGGAGGTGCAAGTATGCACGTAGCCTTGCTCGACGGAGTGAGTGCCATGTGTGTTGGTCGCCACAACTTTGTAGATTCCTTGATCGGCTAACGAAGGATTCTTCAAACATACTCTGGGTTAGCGATTTTGGAGATGTGTACCTTCATGATCATGGTGCAGGTGTATTTTCCAACCATTTTTTTCACCTTGGTGATATGGCGGTCATCGTTAAGCTCTTTGTCCTTGAAGTACCATTTAACAGTTGGTTCTGGGTTCGCATTGCACATGCACTCGAAAAGCACCGAACCATCAGGTTTTTGGAGAAGGCTGGGTGCTTTGTCGAAGAACGGAGCAAGCACCATATTTCTGAATATAAAAATCTAAAGCTCTAAATGCGTGAGGCGATATGATTCCCGAAATTATAAGAAGCCTACATACATGGTACATAGCAAAGCGTACATGCAAGAACTTAGTGCGGAATATGCCTTCAATACGTCAATGGGCCATTACGATAACCAACACCAACGATCCATTAAATGCGAGAAGCTTGGAAAAGAGCAAAAAGCAACAGCTGTTCCGCCCACACGGCAGTGTTAAACACCGAATGCTGATCGCAGAAACGCCCGCAACTACCTCATAAGTAAAAAACAGAAACACCGATTCACTTCCTCCTCCTTTTATTCCTTGGGACAAAACAAGTTACAGATAGAACTCTACATAATGCATACCCATATATTAAAATAAGGCACCTCTAATATACAAATTGTCTACGGCAAGTCACTTTAGGCCAAAGAACGTTCGCAGAAGCGATTCAGCCGCAAACCCAGGGGTCACCTCACCACTTCTAACTTTCTTCTCCATTTGTGGCGCTTTAGACATAATCATAGGATGGCGCTGAAATAAGTTCATGATCTCGTCCTTGACATGATTCCACATCCAAGTAGTCATCTGCTTATTTCGCTTTGATATTAGGTGTCCAGTTGTTGCCGACTTTTCCCAAAACGTATACATGGTATTGCATACTTCTGCGATGGTTTCTGGTTTGTAAATCGAAGCACGCATCACCTGGAAACAAGAAAATCAGTAATCTATATAAGTGACCGGAGGTGTGCACCTTTGGCCGCCAAAAATCGGCTTTGGGTCGCATGAATTTCAGAGCTGAAATGTATTCCGCGGCAGTCATTTTGGCCTTCGACTCAAGTTCCCCGTCACTCTTTGTCACAACTAATAAGTCACTTTGCTCCATTATGCCTCGCTTCACTCCCTAAATAGCAAAATGTACATTTCGTTGCTCTGCAGAACAAACGATACTTGAAGTTCATCACCGTGAGCAGGGGAGAGAAGTAAGCAAAACATATCACACATGTCGTTGACGCTTACTTCAGACTGCCCAACTCCTACATAAAAATGACATTAATCATAATTCACAGCATATGACTTACCGACTGTTTCAATAAGAACGACATCGTAGCCTGCTCCTTCACATAGAATGATCGACTCGTGAATTCCGCGTGTCACCCCACCAAGAGACCCACTTGTGGGAGACTGGCGGATGTACGCCATTGAATTTCTCGACAGATTTTGCATACGAGTTAAATCGCCTAGTAGAGAGCCCCCAGTTGTTGCTGAACTTGGGTCAACTGTTAAAACTGCCACTTTCTTTCCCTGGTTTACTGTCAATTCATGTCCCAAGGCTTCAATGAATGAAGACTTCCCAACTCCAGGACTTCCAGAAATTCCTAAATCATCAACTGTACTTACGCGGTAGTAACATGACCTACCGATACGAAAGATCAGTGAATCAGGACCGCATTTATGGTATCGCTTCCGCTCTTCTGCCATAATTTCGGACAAAAGATAGTTTCCTCGGGCTCGCTTTGTAGGATTCTTTGACTCAACTAGTGTTATTCCAGCGGCTAGAGCAGCCCTGGATCCTCCCAAAATATCTCTCTTGAGGCGCTGTACTTCCGAATCATCTCGGGTAACCGAATCGTCGAAATGTACCCTGTTGTAAGCAGCCAAAGCCGTATCATCAAAAGGTGTAGAGGCTGTTTTGATGACTCCGTCAATCTGTTGTTTCGTTTGCTTTGTTAACGATTCACTAGACTGTCTGAAACGATGGCACATTAACGTTATGCTACGAAGTACAACACGTACGTTACATAACTCCTGCAACCAATACTGGAAAAGAAGCGCCCACTGGAACAAACCGACCGAAGCATGAGCGGACCTAAAGACGCTTTCACGCAAAATAACAGACTGAGGACAAGGAAATGTTATATAACTGGTATTGTACCACACTTCTAAGATAAATGTACACAACAACGAACAATGGCCCGTTTATTAATAAATATTGAAGTGGCCAAGTCTCCGCAACCGATCTATCTAGATTATCACGGATGACATGTTAAATTAGTTCAGGACGTGCGTCACGTCACGAGCGTTGGCCATCCTCATAGCCTTTTAGAAGCCTCAGTAACTGGTCCCAATCAATCGGATTTTGTTCGACTTCTCTTCGAACCCACTGTTCGTAATTTGCTTTAAACCGTTCACTCAGTTCATGATTTGTCCCTAGAACCGATTGCAAGCAGTTATCGACTGGTTCAAAATCCTTCATATCAATTTTTTCCAAATACGCATCAGCATCAGTGGAGGCAAAATCCTCTGCTCCGGTGTAATCTTCAGTTCCTAAAAACTTGGGATGTAAGGATGAAAAACAACATTCACATTACCAAGCGCGAAATTTGGATAAAGATGGCCGTAGCGTCTGGCGTTAAATTTTTCGATTGCGTATTTCAATGCACGTTCTTCCATTTGAAAGTCCCATGATTTCGATCTGGTTTCATTAGCATAAGCCCAGTCGTCGTTCAGGCGATGGCGAACTTTGCTGAAGATGGCCGAAATAATCTCCATGTTCGTACGACGCCATTGACGCCCAAGATATCGCGCTTGCATTTTCAGCAGCTTGAGAACATATAATTGAAGAATACCCTAAAAATAAACGCATAACCCGGATACTGCTATCAATCTGCACGATCTTACCAGTCTAACACGCAACGTCCGCTTCAAAATTGGAGCAGACTTGAAAACAACGAGCATCATTGTTCGAACATGTTTCCATTTGGTGAGTTTGTTCAACACGCGTAACAGATTAATCGTCGCAAAAACGTTTCGCCAGACGAAGTATCTCTGAGCATGATGCTCTGATTCATCGACATTATCCATATTCAACTTTGGCCATTGGTCTGAAGTCAATGATGCCGAAAACAAAGAAAAGAAGAACAATCATACCGTGATTACGAACATAATGTAAGGGTGCTTGAGGATAGTTGTACGGGACCAATTCATTTTTTGCTTGAACGTATCTGCACATGTTCTGGTCCAAAAACTTCAAGATAAGTGGAATACAGTTAGCGAACAGTAAGTGTCTTGAGAAGTTTTCGAACTGGTAGATGTGATTCAAGCGGAAGAATTTCATAAGAAGGATAAGGATGGCAGACGAGGCTTCAATAATAATCTAGGGAAAGCATGGACGGGTAACAACAGTAATAAAGTAGAATACCTCCTTATGTCGTGCCACATCGATTGAAACTCGCACGCTAACCTCCAAGACATTCCTCACTGATGAATCCATACTCATTGAATTGGAAAGAATGTCTATGTTGTCCGTCTCAGGTGTAAGTACATCAGATAGAATGTTAATAGCATCTGCCTTTGCTTTTGACGACGGTAATGCAGCCAGTAACATTTTCAGTATCGCCACAATGTATTCACACATATTTGGCAGAAGCTGACGATAGAGACGTTCAGTTTTTGTTAGTTCAATTTGCTCTTTCTGTGAAAATATATATCGATTCCATTTTTTCTCATCGCGGATCTAAAGAAATTTACATAAGGGTTGTAATTGGAAAAGAACTAACCTGATTTTCACCAAGGGAGACATAAAGATTTCTTCTCAAAGCTGTTAAGTTATGGCCAACAGTCGGAGGTAGACCAAATACAGTTTTGGTGTCATTCGGCAACTTGTAGTGCAGCCACTTTTCTCTACAACGTCACATTCTGTAGGAAGTCGAGAGCAATGAACTAACCTTGCGTTATCAAGAAAGTTATGGATCTCTACTCGGCTTACTTTGGGGGTCCAAGGGAGCATAAGCCTTTTCTTGGGAGGTCGAGACGGTGGCGGAGTTCCCGCAATTGGAGTTTGTTCACCAGAAGAGGCAGCATCTCCTGTTGGCGTCTTCGGCTCAGTTTCGGCTTCTAGATGAATAATCACACATTAGAAGAATAGTACAATAAAACTAACCAATTTTTTCAATCTCGGCATCTTCCAACTTAACGGTTACATCTTTGTCGTTACAATCAGCCTCTCCTTTATCATCAGGAGCGGACGATCGAAGACGCAGTTTACTATCTGAAGGTTGTACAATGCAAATTAAACATCATGAATGGAATGTGGCGAATACGGTGCTTCTTAAAAAAAAAGAAAAAAAGGAACTCTTGTGAATCAAGAAGGACCTCCATGAAGCCAAGAGGAGTCTCCGCCGAGTTAAGATGGAACTGCTTCTTTCTTTTAAGAAGAAGCTCTTTCAATTCAAGCAGGAGCTCCTCCCAGTCAAGAAGAAGCTCCTCCGACTCGACAAAGAAACCCACTCGAGTGGAGCAGGGGCCCGCTCGAATGAAGAAGAAGCTCCTCGGAATAAAGAGGAAACTTCTCCAACTGAAGAAGGAACTCCTTCGAAGGAGCTCCGAGTATGGCGAATGAAATTAGAGCTTTATCGCTTTCAACAGTAATAAATACCTTTAATGTCCGCCGTATCCACAATTTCATCATCATCCGGTCTAATCGCACCATCGGTTGACGTGCAGGCAAGTTGGCGACTAATAAGACGGGGGCCATGAACAATCCTCGTCTTCGCATTTGCAACTGAAAAATGTCATGATCATTGAAGTTTTCACGGAGGACTAAACGCTAAGTGTACTGACCTCCCGATTCTCCAACTTCATTGGCACCAAAGGACGCAGAATTCATTTGACCTGCTATTTGCAGGGTGTCTTCAAGTACCCTCAAATTATGACTTTTCCGTTTTGCTTCCTTTTCTTGTCGCAAAACGTCCCATCCTCCCAAAATAGCTAATAAGCATTTCCAGACCAGCAGCACTACCTGAACATGACGAATGATGCACCGTACAGATAATATTCTTACTTTTTTCATTGGAAAATGAGGAGTAGACCCATGTAAGAAAGAAGGTAACATTTGGAATAGAACGATTGTAAGAGGAATACCGGCTGAATCAAGCGGAGCTTCTGGAAACGGAGGATAATAACCAAACTACTGAAAATAAAATCTTACCTAATTCCTGCAAGAACTGTTTACGAAGTCGCCTATACTTTTCTTTGTCAGAGTCCGATATCGAATCATCGTCCTCGGTTAGCTCAACGCGACGAATGGACTCAACCATGTGGTAAAGACAATTCAACACAACACGTAACGCTTCATTGTCGGCGATGGTGACCGATTTTTTGCATTCACTTAGATCAGCATTAGAAGCTGACCGACTGTTCGCAGCAGACGATGTTCTACTATTTTTTACATCACCAAGTGCTTTCACGTCAAAAGGATCGTCTACCTCAACCATCAGCATGGTGCACAGGGCCTTAAATTGTTGGATATTACTTATTCCTACACAATATAAATAACGTACCTGGTACAAACCCATATCGTAGGCAAAGAATGCATTTTTAACTCCAGCAGCTAGTAAATCTTGCTCATGGCCACCGCAACCTACATCATCAAAGGATTTTATCCCAGCGAACTGTTCCGTTAGTTCGAAGTTGTCATCGAAATTTTCCATATCTGGTACGAAATCCAAGTAGGCTCCCTAAAGAAAATTACATTCTTTCTAATTAAACTCTGTACTGCTTACCTGAAGTATGTAAAGTGCAAGGCGTGCAGCTTCCAAACGTCCGTCTGGCTGTGCAGTATCTAGACGAGCAATCAAATCGTGCAATATGGATCTCTTCTGCTCCTCCGTATATGAACACCAAAAAGGTTTTTGCTGAAAATATAAATGCTCGTGCGTAAACTAGGTGAATTAGTTACCTCTCTGTTTTTGGCATATTCTCTGAAATGATGTACGTTAGTCGCCCAATCCTCCATCTCTGAGTATGTGTAGAGTTTCGAGAGTTCGTCGCCATGTGAATCACAGTCACTGTAGACGAATTCAACATCGTCCATATTTTGAACCTGAGGCGACTTAAAAAAACATTAATTTCGAACGGTTAATAATGAACTTACAGGGTCCTCCATTGACGGCTGTACTCTTGTGGATATCTCTTTTAGTTTAGGTAGATGAGCTGAACGGCGTTGTGCTAAGGCAGATTCACAGAGTTCGATATCCGATTCAGATGGTGCATCTGACTTCGAAGTCGAAGAGTGGCCGTAGACTGAAGACATAGAATACGTTTGAGGTTGTGATAAATACGTACTAGAGGGAAACAGACAAGCACGACGATAAGGATACGCAGCATCATCACACTTTAAGGACTACATAAAAACGGCACAATGAAAGGCGTTGACGATGGCAAATGAAAAACGCAGTTTTGAAGAACTTTGGCACACTGAACAGCTGCTTACTCAAACGTATGATGTGATGATACTAAAGTTCGCCAGTTAGCGAAAAGGGAAACGAATTACCGTCATTTGCAAAATTCGGACGAACGCTTCGACGAACGAATGGTGTCTTAGTGTCTTTTCCGTTCTCCATGACGGCTATCAGCACTAGAACTGGTCAGGTAAACCATGCACGGCTAGAACAAGACATACACGCTCATCGGTATTTTACCCCACTCTGTCCGTACACTTCAAATTTAAAACAGATCATACGATGAGAATCGCTCTCCTATGGCATAAATAACAAGACGACGCGCGAATTAGTTCAGACCGAAGACGCAGAGAACTTGAAAGAAAAAGTGGATTCACTTCTCACATCTTTTACAACAACTGGCATAGGGCACCTTCCCGACCAACAACAGAAGGCGGCGGGAACATCATCGAGCACACAGCCGAACGTGCGTCAACGAACAATTTGTTCTCAGTAATCAGAATTACCGTACCTCCACTGAAACATCAGGAAACGCTGCAACGCGCATACTCGAAGAAGCAACGTCTAACATGTGACTCGGTCCCAGATTCTAAAGTACACGATTCACGGAAAAAATCGATTCACTACCAAACGCGGAACATATGGAGGTCGGAACGTGCACGAATGATGCGTCGGGTGGCATCTGCAGAGCTGTGTGTCGCTCGAAAATTTTCGAGACTTGGTCTCGAAGGGACCGAGTCTCTGTCTCTGTCTCGGTTTCAAAAAATACGCATTGCAGAGACAGGGTTCTCGAGCATTTTGCAGGGTCCTCGAGAATTTGGAGCAAGACTCGAAGGATTTCGGTTTCGAAAGTCGATATCAATCGTAAATTCTCTGAAAAATTCTCGGTTTTTTGAGTCTCGAGTCACAGCTCTAATAGTCTCTATTATGATTTTCATGAATGCGCTCACTCAGCGATGGGCAAATCAAGCTGACACCGCCAAGAGGAGTCTACTTGTCCTCACGTTTTAAAAACAGCTGTAAGCACTTCACCGCGAGGAATCGATTTCGTGATCATTAAAATGTTGATGTTGCATCAAATGCATGGATTCTCCCGTAAAAAAGGTGTTAACCATGTTCTGTATAAGCTGATCGAGCTGCCTCGTTTGCAAAATTGTTAAATTGAGTGTTATTGAAGATCTCCGAGGAGAACATGAAACAAAATTTGATAGGCGGATTAGAGGAGTTTATTTTCTTGCCGTTCGGAGATTAGCGTTCAAGGAGCGAGGTCGAGATATGCCGTTGGCTCTCATCATCTTCCGCTGGTCAGTGCCAAAAGAGGACTCTGCACCGCGCTCCGTTCCTGCTCCGAAGAAGCCGATTCAAGCACTGGCGATGACGCCGGTCATCGACACGACTCGCATTTGCTCCGATTTAGTGTGGAATATAGGCACCTGTGAACACTACAGGTCCCGCGGTGTCCTCCCATAGGCCGATCTTTTAGTTCAACAAAGACTGAAAGTAATCATAACAGAAAAACACTGCTCCGGACAATCAGTACGTTTCCAAACTGGAATGGACTGTTAAATTAAGTAAGAGGCTTAACGGTTATTATTAGGTGAAAAACAGATCTTGTAGTTATGCCCTGTTATAAATCTACGCTTGTGCTCACCCTCATAAAAAATAATACCAATGTGAACGTCAATCAAATGCGAGTCCGACTGTAGCCCTCCGATGGAAAACCTGTAGCCTTATCATTGCTCAAAATAAGAAGCTTCTTCTACGGTATGGATACCTGTACTGCATTTCCATAGTTTTAGCTCATCTATTACAGTAGATTTAAGAGTTTGACTTCAGTATAGGTAAAATAATTTTTTTTTCGTGAATAACGTGGAAAAAATGGCATATATTGTAGTATTGCTATTCTCAGTTTCTTAGTAAATGATCGAAAACCACTGAAAATGGCCTTCTATCAAAAATGTCGCGCTTTTGCAAAGGTTAAACATCTAAATGTTAAAGAAGTCGAATAAATGGAAGTTTTGGGAACACTCTTTTCCATTGTTTTAAGTGGCTGCTTTTCGGACAAACGTTATCACGAGGGTATTATGTATGCCACTGTTGACAGCAGTATGCCACTGTTCTGCCAGCCACTTGCCGATTTCCAGCTTTTAGACTATATTCAGAGCGAACAACGTGCACTACCTGCTCTCAATTCAATTCAATGCACGTCTGTGAGAATCTCGTTTTCAGGCTTTCACGGCTGTGCAGACACCTTTGCACACAGTAAGATGCCCTTCCCCTCTGATAAGAGTTGACCCAGCACGATAAGCAGGCCTTTTACTGCCTTGCTTTCTCCATGGCCTGCCATGCCTTCTCATAATATAAAAAACTGCCTGTCTCGTTTTTCCAAAAAGGACAACGATCTCCGATGATAATTGACGTGGCTTTCCGGGTGCACCACCACTTAAATTTCAGACTTTCCGCGCCCATAATGAACCTATGTCAGTGCCCTTTATATTTAATCAGCAGTTTTCTGCAAAAATCGTTCTGTTCAGAGAATTGAACACTTGTTGTTTGTTTGCGTTGCAAAAAATGTGAGGAGCTTTAGGCATCAAATGACTGTGTGCGTGAGGCATTTGCCGAGCACAGCCCTTGATAAGCGGTTAACAATGGCACGGGAGGGTTCAATGTACAGCTTATCAGGCCTTCCAGGCAGTCGCTGCTCGCCCCATTCTCTCCCCTCCAATGTGCATGAACTGATTTAGGTGTAGCGGTAATGAGTTGAAACGCACATGCTTTGTTTGCTTTGTTTGTGTACAATACTGCTTGGCGCGACATGTAATCGTCGCATAACATGACTCAGAACAAAGACGTCAAGGGGGCTATTGGGTGAAGTATGTTTATTTGGAAGCAGAGAATCTTTGATCATTAGTGCGAGTGGCACTTCTGGGAGCTCCTGTGTGGGTATTAATTCGGTGCAAAGTGCAACTGAAACTACTCGATTTTCCCCACAGCAATCTCGATCGGTCTGTTAGTCTTTTCAACCAGCGCAACTCAATATCTCTCCACTTTTCACGAACCTATCGAGCCACTTACTCAATCCCACTGCGATAAGCTTCACCGCCTTTGATCTTGAGTATGTATTCGAGGGTTATCGTCAAGCATCTACGGCTACACCTATTGAGTGCAGTGAAGAAAAAAGAGATTGTGATCACTTTTTCCGCAAACTCTGTCGGATTATCGTCCTTGTAACGGCTACCTTAGTTGTAAGTGTTCTTCCGCCAAAGTGTTTACGGTGTAAACAGTGGCACTCCGGTCAACGTATTGCTAGTCAAGTTGTATCTCGGACTGGCGCGAAAACATTACGTGGATGCGCCATTCACCTACGTGCCGGTAGCTGCTTTTGTGTCTTAACCTAGAAGCCGGCCTTGCCTCTTTCAGTATTGTAAAAGTGACACAAAACTGTTCGGCGGACAGACAGAAAAGTTCATACGCATCGCGAAGGTCTAGACTTTCGTCGTTCAAACGAAAACTCCCCAAAGTCGCGCATCCCAGCTGGTTTCTTATATGGCGAACAGCGCCCACCCATTGCCCCTTCTTTTCCGTTACGAGATGGAACACAGGCATGTTCCCTTCATCGCAACCTTTTTACGACCCCTTTTCAGCATGAACATTTTTATCGGAAACGGTTTATTAGTCAGATGATTACTCAACTTCAGCGAACGAATTCGCTCAGTGCGCAAGCACGAGATTCCGTGTCGTCATTTCCATTTTCACATCGTTCTTCGGCCAACGCTTGTCTCTTATCGTGTTGACGTCAATGACAGGTTTCCGGTCTGTTCACCACTGTTGGTATAAGAGGTTCCCTCCATGTAACATTTGCATACACGCCTACGACGTGGCACAACTATCATACTAACGCCATTCGATCGTTACAGATCATGGATCCGATGACCCTTAAAATCGTCCTACTTATTGTCATGGCCGTGGTTGCCATATCCTTTGGAATTCTGCCTATCAAGGTAAGGTATTGTAGATCACTTCTTTTCCATATTTCCTAAATCGGCATGCAAAGGCAGTGAAGCATTATTAAATCGATCTTTAGTAGACCTTTTCGACGACTTTTTGATGAACTGAAGACCTTTTTTGCAGGTCTACCAGTTGCTAGCGAGCGGATCGACGCGCCGTTTGGCGAACAGTCGTCTCTCCGCTCTGCTCATCACTCTCCTGTCCTGTTTTGCGGGAGGGGTTATATTGGGAGTCTGCATTCTCGACCTTCTTCCCAGTGCCAAGTAAGGCAAACGACATTTTTAGTCTTCGCACACCCTACTTTAGAGCAGATTTTGACGAGCTCAAAGAAGCTTTAAGTTGGAAGCCTCACTATCCATTTGTTGAACTCCTTATTGGAGCCGGCTTCTTTGTCGTATACCTCGTGGAAGATGTTTTCGACACCATCTTTAAACACCACGAAGAAAGTCACATTGTTGACGATCAGGAAAAGGGCGCGGTGAAAGAGTGAGCCCTGAACTAAGGCTACTTTGCCTAATAAGACGCTTGCAGACTGAAATGCAATGACGCTGAAGTCAAGTCCACCGTAAGCTGGATTACTGTATCCGAACAAACATCCGAAACTAACCACAGTCAGGCAAGCACTAGCACCTTGGTGGATGAAAAGACCAGAAGGCTGGAAGAGCGACATTCCCTTGTGAATTCCATTACGTTTATCATTGCATTTGTATTCCACACCAGTCTCGAAGGATTCGCTTTCGGAGTTCAAGTAAGTTTCCATCACATGGCCGTTCTACGTCCCCATTCGCAACTTTAGGACACAACTATGAGCATTGCGTCTCTGTTTTTCGGTATTATCGTACACAAAGCCATCGTCTCCTTTAGTGTCGGAATGCGTCTCATTAGATCTCACCCAAAAAGGCCTCTGTTCGTGTTCGCTCTTATCTTTGTACTGGCAATCACCTCGCCCATTGGTGGTGTAATCGGTATCCTGGTTGAGGTGAGTCCTGATGACACCCTTGACATTATACGCGTTCCCTTCAGGACTCAAACATGAACTCTACAACCAAAGACATTGTATCAGTAATTCTCACGTCAGTTTCCATCGGTACATTCCTCTTCATAACCTTTTTCGAGGTACCTACGCAAATGAAGCAGGCAAAACATAACTTGTTCTTTAGATTCTCAGTCCTGAGCGTTCTACAAAACATCCTAAGCTGCTCCAGTGGTTGGCAACGTTTGTCGGCTTCGGTCTCATAGCCATCATGATGCTGTTCGGAAGCTGAATACGAAGTCCACTGCCTCAGTCGCGGAGTTCTTACAGTGCTTTAACAATTCCGATGATCTTACCTGCCAGTACGTTTTGTAAACGATGCCTTCAGCTGTATTTACCACTGCGCATTTACAATGTCTCATACATATCATTCTAATGGGTTTGTCTTTACGTTGCATTGCATAATAAATGTTCATACCTATCATAAGCATGCATGAACATTGTAGAAACTGTATTTAACTAGACATTAGACATTGTGGAAGGAACCTTCGGGTTCTATTGAGACCACGACAGCAGGTGCTGGTCTATGCAAAGACTTCTACATAGTGGCGAATCAGATCACTCTCCGCGAAGTCCCATAACTGTCTGCGGATTAGATCACTTTGCTCGAACAGAAAAGCTCTCCGAAAATCGATCCGAGAGCAGATCGTTGCGGGACGTTGTTCGTTGATCGTTGCGGGATCCCGCCGAAAGTGATCTGATTTGACACTATGTACAAGCCTTTAAAAGACGTTATCCTCTTGCATCAATGCGTGGTCGATTATGCTGTGGCCATGGTGTGAGCTGATGTGAAGGCTCCCACCACGAAAAAGAGAGCTGGGAAACGTCTTTCCCGTGGAACGACTGGGATTCTAGCTGTTATATACGAATGTTCCCTAAGATGTTCCCTCCTGTGACATTCCTCTGCTCGACAATAAAAAAGAAAGAGCCAGCCTTCCTGACTGTTTCAAAATTGCGTGGCTTTTATATATCCGCTTTCGCTCTGTATTATTTTTATTTTGACAGCGATCTCGTTTGAGGAGCTCTCTTGTTCCAGTCGACTTTCCAGTTTTTGGTATCTAATATTTCACCGAAATGGATTCAGTAATTATGGCGTTGACCGTGGGAGTGAGCAATTTACTAGCGACTTTCATTCATCGTTCGTGTTAGGCAGCAAATGCCGATTGATTCGTTCGGTTTTTATTTCCGAACACATCGAGTCGCCCGTCCGCCGTGCTTCCAATTTACTACTAGATTTGCAGCATATGGCTGTCACTATCGATCGTCCCTTTTCAATAATCTAGTCGGTCCCAGCGCGAATCTGTTCGCCTTCGTCTTGCAAAATGCACACCTTGTTTCTTTTGGACAGCAAAGTGTGATTGCACATTGGTGATAACTGACAATGGAGATGGAGACATGGAGGTTTAGTGATAAATCGGTCCATTCTATCATGCCATTGCTCAGTTAGCGTTGTCTGTACGAGCGTCACTGAGATGTGAATTCCTATGTTTCGGGCGTTCTGCCTGTTAGCCTGCGTTGTTTTCATAATTTCTTATTCAAATCGTGCCATGCTATCATATCCTTCATATAATGCCTAGAACTTCCAGGGAAAGTCATGTTGTCATCTCGTTCGCTGGTGAACATGTCGGTGCGCTTCTACAACAGCACCAGAAACAATCTGAAGATTGGCCGCAACACAAAGGTATTTTGATTGCAGTTTGGATGTTGATGACAGTGAGGATGTTGTAGGTCATTATCCAAGGATTCACCGGAAAGCAAGGCACTTTCCATGGCCAGCAGATGATTGATTACAATACCAATCTCGTTGGTGGTGTCTCGCCAAGCAAGGCTGGCTCTACACATCTTGGACGTCCCGTATTTGGATCGGTTAAGGTTTGTTGTTCATGAATTATGTCGGATTATGCAAGATTTACTGTTTAGGAAGCCCGCGAAAAGACAGGTGCTGATGCTAGTGTGATTTATGTTCCGGCTGCATTTGCTGCTCAAGCCATGGAAGAGGCTATTGATGCCGAAATTCCTCTCGTTGTTTGCATCACCGAGGGCATTCCCCAACAGGTAATCCTCTCTTTTCGAATTTGTCTAAAATTGCGTAATAGGATATGGTCCGTGTGAAGAGTAAGCTCGTGAAACAGAACAAGACTCGTCTTCTTGGCCCCAACTGCCCTGGGATCATCACCCCTGATGAATGCAAGATTGGAATTATGCCTGGTCACATTCACAAGAAGGGAGTTATCGGTATTGTGTCTCGATCTGGCACCCTCACATACGAAGCCGTTCACCAGACCTCTGCCGTTGGTCTTGGCCAAACCCTCTGTGTCGGAATTGGCGGAGATCCGTTTAACGGAACAAACTTCATCGATTGCTTGGAGGTAGAGAGACTGGTATACATTCCAGAGAAATTCACACCATTGTTTAGGTATTCCTTGAGGATCCTAACACTCGTGGAATCATTATGATTGGCGAAATTGGTGGTCAAGCTGAAGAGCAGGCAGCTGAATTCCTGAAACAGAACAACAGCGGACCTAACGCAAAGCCTGTCGTTTCATTCATTGCGGGTGTTACCGCTCCTCCTGGCAGACGAATGGGACACGCTGGCGCCATTATTAGTGGTGGGAAGGGTACGGCACAGGACAAGATTGCGGCTTTGACGGAAGCTGGTGTTCATGTCACGCCATCGCCGGCGAAGATGGGTATTCTTATGTCGCAAGCTCTTATTGGCCAGTTGAGTAAACATGGTTAGTTATTCCTTGTAATTTGCTCTGCTTATATAACACTTCCACTAATGTGTGAAATACTACAACTGTACTAACAAACTGCATCCATCTTTATTTTAGATGAAGTCAGTGCTTAAGTGGACAACATCTACATCCTTTTCTTCATGAACGCTGCGTCTTAGAGAATATAACATTTATTTCTTCTGCTTACTACTAATTGTGTTTTATGTACTGTCGTTTGAAGCCACTTTCAACTGATCTTTTTCAGCTTTCTAAGATGAGCTGTTTCTTCGCTTCATCTACAATATGAAATAGCAAAGTTAAGTTATGGAAGCAATTGTGATCAATAAATAGTTGCAACTGCTTTTCCCTAGCAGTCGGTGATTTACTGTATGTGTTATAGTTTCCTGATTTTTCCCGATGTGTGGCTCGCAGCTTCCTTTGTACAATGTCAACACCTTGACGTAGAAAGTAGGAATAAAATGGTAATCGTCTCGCGAATGTTTTGGCGCAAGCCATCATGGAAGTGCTTGATAACCCCATTAGAAACAGGAACGCTTTATTATCATACAAGAAAAATATAATACAATTCAATTATTCATCCCCCCCGAGGGATACCTAAACGTTCCGCTGCTGCAGTGGTCCAAAGGTGGAAGCGCGGTCGATCTGCAGTAAGGTGAAAGATTCTTTCTGCTTCAGCGCGAGAGACGTTGCGCAATAGTTCCCTTAGGAGGTTGTGCTCGTGTTCCATGGGTGAGGTCCAAGTACAGCAATCTGAAAATCAGCATCAGGTGATATTATACATCTACGTTAAGACACGAGCGCGACCAGCAAGCACATAAACTAAAGAATTACAATCAACCGGTCTGCATGAGGTCAGCATAAAACACTGACGCTGCAGCAGGTATTGAGGCACGAGTAGACAGCAGACATTCCCGAATCTTCTCTTAGAAGCAGACAGATACATCCCTGAAGGTTATATTTCGCTAAGCGGTGTCTGTCTCGTTTACGTTTCGTTGAGTTACGAGCTTGACATGTTATGTGCAGAGTTTATACGAGGATGGGACGCTTTTGCCTCATGAGAACTTATTCTTGACAGGCAGAATCTACCTCTTGAATTGGAGCAGCAACTTCGTGGCTCCGAAGAGCTCCTTAACACTTCCGAGGCTTGTTGGACTATTTAAACACAACCCATCCAGGCATTACATATTTCTTCAAAAAATCCCGGAAAAAACATGCCAATTTGAGTGAAAAATCCTATCGGTTCAAGTATCGAGATGAGTCCCTTTCCTGAAATCCTCTTGAGTTGAGTTTCGAGTAGAATTTATTCGACTTGCGACTCGATCGCCATCACTGCGTTGGAGCAAACATTTTCTTGAAAGCTTTCCAAAGCATCAATTCTTAAATTTAGGATATACCACCGTTTGTCGAACTGTACGGAAGTCACTATTGCGCATAAGCAAATAGTGTTTTCAACGCCTTCTTCATCACATTTACCACTTTAGTCGCTGAATCACACAAGTTTTTCAATTATTACTCAACTCTCCCGCAGACGCTGAGGTGGTGTAGAAGGGTGGATGACTCTATTTCTCTCGGGAAATATAAAATTGTATTTGTCGCCGTTCGTGGGTCTGCAGTCGCTCATGGTTGCGCAGAACGCGGAGGGGTTATTAAATTAAAAGGGAATAGGGGTGGTATCGGACCTTTTTGCCATTTCTTCCTTCTGTTTAATCCAGCACGGTGGCGACGGCCCCTACCACCAAGTGCTGACACGTCGTTCAGTGGCAGTGGGGGAGGATTGAATTTAGTGGCCCTTCGTTAGCTGACCAAAATGCGCAGAAAACAGCCCGGAATGACTTCGGGATCGATTTCGATTACTCACGTTGGGAAGAGGGTACGTTGCAGAGTGGACGGTTAGTGCTTGGGTTTGTTTGGAGGGTGCTTCGTAGGGACTCGGCTACATCTATCAACAGATGTTTTTTCGGCCGGCCTGACGAAGTTCCCTAAGCGGATGGTTCTCTTCCCACGACAGTTATCACTGCCTTATTCATGATGTCGCAAATGCCTCACTGCCACTTCAAAGATTTCCAGAGCCGCTTTCCACAAAATTTCTCTCGTGTCATTTGGAGTCTCTGTGCCTGGCGCGTTTATGAGTGAGGACAAACGCCATTCAGAGCTATTTACAGCGACCACGTCACATCATGTATGGCTGTGCATGCATACGTAGCGTAATTTCTTTTCCCAGCTCTTGGCCCTTTCGGCCCACGTTTGTTTCGGAGAGCACTTTCAGCGTCATCGCTCGGCCAAGCACCAGTAATTGGTTTGCAGCCTCGACGTCCTCTTCTCTGTGCCGTCCTCTCCGAAATTCCACGCAACGGCAGCGTGTTCATTTTCCTTAATTGCCATGCGGTTAAAACAGTCAAGACGTATTTAATCAAATGATCGCTTTTAGCCCCTTTCCGCATTCGGTCGGCAATCCCGAGCATTCTGCTGGCACGCATGTCGTAATTGTGCTCTTCTTTCGTGTTACTTACTTTGCGGAATGTTGCACTTTGCGCGAATGGATATGGCAAAGACATGTCTTGTCCTACTTAAAACTCAAAAAACAAAACAAGATGTGGGCAAACTGCCATTGGGTGAAAAAAACAAAACTCATTGGAACTTGCTGGTCGGATAATTTACGTTCAAGAATCTTTAGTCTTGAGTTATTTTTGTTATATGTTCCTTGTCAAATCAAGACGAACACCCTCGTGTCAAGGTTTAGGGGCTACTGAGTGGGAACGTTTATCAGAGCTGTCAAAGGAGGGACGGTTGGAAGTCGCGTCGTACATCCATCAACCTTCTTGGAAAAGGAAAGACCTGTTACTTCTTCGTGCTCTGGAGGTTGCCCAGGGTCCGATGGATTTTGTCGCCACACGAATGTTGACCCGAGTTCCCCTCTTCATGTGCTCTCTCGCTGTCAGCGACGCGACAGTGCGGAGAGTTTGATGCTCGAGAGCACGAGGAGGAGCGACCGACTTCTGGGCGGGCCTGCTGCAAAGCGTACGGCATCATCATAAATTCCCTTTGCCGATCATGCTTCTCGTTACTTCGGACGGTAGGCTGCAAGTTTTTCCGCTACAGTCTATACTGTGCGATAGCATAGAGCGACGGCGGCGGATGGCGCAAGTTGTATGTCCATTTCTTAAGTGAGTTTCCAAAACTGCTTCCCGCAGAGTGCCCTGCGAATCGGAAAGGTAGAAGCAGAGCGAACGGGCTGTTCAGCGGCGGTGAGAAGTCCACTTGTCGATGTGGGCAGTGTTTACGGTCTCTCCCGCCGACCGCATGTTCTCCTCTCACAATCGGACGTTTTGTTTACGTCTCTTCCTCTGCATCAAGTTGTTTGTTGTCGCCCCAGCCAATCTAGCGTCCGCACAGTCGCCAGCGGTCAGCTGGGTAGCACCACTCGGGCGCACTTATTTTTTCCTATTGTCCGTTTTACGGCCGCCGTTTCGTGAGATAAGCTTTTATTATGGCGAATAATTTTTGCAGCGGGCAACAAACCGTTTCCCGCCTTTGACATCCATCGTCCCAGGTTGACTGATAGAGTAGAGCGAACCTAATGGATTGCATCGACTCGCGAGAATGCCCCGATTAGTTTCTCGGCGGCTTGCGGCCGGGATACTTTTTTCGCGAGCAACACTAACCACAAAGAGGCTTCTTTGACAGTCGCAGCAGGTACACCCGATGGTCGCTCGGTGCAGCCTGCAGTGCCTTTGGAACCAATTGTGCTTTGTGCCACTGGTCCCTGGAGTACTACGCCGACCTAAGGCGCAACACACTTGCTTGCAACAGGACACTGCATCCTGTTCCCGACCAGGGGTGCGTCACTGCCACGCTAACAGGGAACTCCTTTTTGTTCTCAGTCAGTTATCACCGTCGTTTTATATGCATTCTTGGCATGGCGCCGATCAGCGGCTCGGACGTGAACCCTCCAGTGCCAACGCCCGCGAACCGCAGACCCTGTTCGTCGAGACCACCCTTCGTGGTTGCGGCTGACATTTGTCAAATACACTCACGTGAGCCACTTCCAAAAATAACCCACGCGCTGTATGCATATGCGCGTTTGTTTGCGACCCTTCCGGTGGTTGTTTCATTTCTCGCGCTTCGAACCATCTGCTCTCGTGTGATCGACTGGTTCACCGTCTTCTGTTTTTGCACCATCCATGTCCGTGTTCCCCTTAAAGGGCAACTTCGGGTCGGGGAAGCACGCAGACGTGCCCTGACATCCTTCTGCGGTTCATCACCGTCCATTATTATTCACGCGTACTTGTTTTTCTTTCGCCAATCCAGGACTGGACCGCAGCAGAACAGGAGAGCTGCAGGGCCGGCGTCCCCTTACGCTCCGATGCGTCGTCCCCTTCGACGGACACTCCTGTTCTGCGAATCGCGAGGCTTTGCTGACCACCCTTACCACCACCGTCTTATCACTGAGACTGTCGAGAGGTTAGAAAAGGTCCTTTTGCTGACGTGCAGGGATCCTCACCGTTTGTTTTGGAATCCGACCTTTCGTTCTCGTCTACGCATCCAGTTTGAGACGTGCGGAAGTGGCTGAATGGCGAGCAGACGAAGCTTCCTTGTTTCGCGAAGGTGCCAAATCAGGCCTTTGTTGTGCTTTAAATGTGTGCGATACGTGCAGTGTAAATGGCATCCATTGCCATTTACGGATCCTCTAGAGGTGGTTCACTTGTGGTCTTGGAGTTTAAGCAAGCGTCTCTCGCAGCAGTCCCGTCTGGGGTTTACTCCGTTTGTCAAATCGGGAATCTGCTGTAACAGAGCGTTTTCTTGATTTCCTTCTCCCCGCTTTGCTACAGGCTACGCATACCGCACCTCGAGTCGTCATACGCCCTTTTCTCGAATGCGAGAAAGCAACACGCTCGGAGTTTACACATCATCTATCTTTGCGCATCCGACCCTTGCTGTCAATCCGTCTGTTTTGCATTCGAGGCCCGACACATAAAAAGACGGCGCGTTCAGGTGTACCAAGGAGACAGTCGGAGACAGTCACAAACGCCTCAACGGGTGCCAGCCTCAAAAGGAGCCTGGCACCCGTTTTCCCGCTCGAACCCTCAACCCTCGGCGCTTTCCTCATTTGTTGCTGGATAAGGGCCTGGCACCCGCTCGCTCGCTCGCCCGCTTGCTTTCTCGAACCCTCAACCCTCGATACTTTCCTCATTCCTTGCCGGATTACAGTCCAGCAACAGGTGACCCGCATTCCGCGCTTTTCTTAGACAAACATTCAACAAAAAATGTTGTTCAAAACAATTCGCGCACTTTCCGAGTAGGCGCCATCCCACGTTGGCGCTGAAGCGAAAACCGGTAATGATGTGACGTGACTGTTATGTTGGTCGCTGTATTTTGGTCATTTGCTCGTCTATTTATGGGCGATGATTTTTGACAGTCGTGACTTGAACACTTTTTCTATGAGAGTTCTCCGCTCCGCGTTCCGCAACTCATTTTAAGAATTGTCATCTCATCTGGCGGACCTACTTCAGAGTAAACTCTGCCGTAATGGAACTCCAAGTCAACAACAACAATGTGGCCGTGACGAGCCACAACCGCCGGACTATTCACTGCCAATTCGCCCCTCGGCCCCGCACCACCATGATCGTGCAGCAGCCTAAGCGCAAGCGCGACTTCCGCTTCCAAGTAAGTGCTTTGACCATGAACTTATTGGGAACTCCCGTGCTGCAATCTTCTGCAAAGTCTTACTGTATCCCATTGCAGGTAATCCGAGTCTGCCAAGGACCTAAGTGGTTTGTTTGGCCTCAGTTCAAAGACGAGGACAGCAATGATGAAGAGTCGGAGGAAACCCTGAACGCCAACCAGGAAAACACTCAAGACGTCACGGAGCAGATAAAGGATAACCAGCCGTCGGTAAAACCGTCTCCGCCACAGAACCTGTACACCGGCCATCAGACGTTCACGATGCCGACGGACATGTCGCTGACAAACGGTAATTCTCCGTCAACCGCCATGTATTCTTACATTTCTCGGTCATTAGGTGCACTCACCCCCGTGACGGCTACAAAGCAGTTGAACGATCAGTCGCCGATGTCCGAGCCGACAACCCGCCGCATCGCGTTCAAGCCGAGCGCCACAAAAAGCGAGCCGATCAGCATGTCCGCGCCTTCGAACACATTCAAGATCCTCTCCATCTCCAAGAAGTGGAACGACTCACTCGGCGAAAGCGATGACGAAGACTATCTGGACACGAAGATGACGGAGGAGTGCAGTCAGCTGAACCTGGGGGGTTCGTTGCCTGCGCAGTCCGGCTGCAACCACAACTGCCGATGCTTCAACAACTAGGCGCAAAGTTACGGAGTCGACCCGTAATCCACCCTCTCCAGAACCTCTCCTCCTCTGGCGCGGCTGTACATTCAACTCCTTTTCCATATGAAAACGGTTCCTTGTAATCACTCCATTTTTTAATTTTGTCACATCTCGGGTACCCGACTTCTGAATGCAGAAACTTCCTCCTCGCTTACCGGTACATCCCCACAACCTTCTTGCTAACTGTGTATATCGCAATTTGACACATACTAGCCACACATTTCTCTTGCATTGTCTTGCTTTCGCCCCACTGTACATATCGTGTACCCGGAAGATATGCATTTGTGAACCGATTGGCACGTCCGCGCATGCAAATGGCCCTCACTCTTTGCAACTGATACGTTGTAATTTCTTGTAGTGTCTTCCTCGCCGTTGATGCATTTGCTGGAATTTGTAATAAACCTGCGCCATAATCGCATGTGAACTGTTCTCGACATCGTTACGCTAGTTCGGCTATCCGCTCAATGCGCAGAGAGCAGAGTTCAAACCTCCTCCGCGCGCGTGCGCAAATACGGTCTCACGTGCGCAGTGCTGTGTAACCCGAAACTAAGGAAGTCCGCAGAGCGCGTCCCGGGATCGGCACACTGCGCAACATTCGAGGCATTCGGTCCGAGTCGGTTTTTGGACTTTCCTGTTTGAACGGGGGTACGTAAAAGTTCTCGACGTTCTCTGGTGTCCAGAAAGATCACGAGAACAATTGTCTCGAGGAGGGATGTCGGTGTCGAACGTCCACGAAAGCACGCGCTCTTCCGGCTTTGCGGCTCTGACTTTTGACGACAGTCCGCTGATGTCAACATGTTTACGAGGTTTGTGCCAAGCGGTACAGAAGAAGACGGAAACCTTGGGCCTCCAGCGGGGAGTGCAAATGGCGATTGGAATTCCGCTTTTGCGGCAATAAAAAGTATTGTTTTGGGAACGCTAGCATATGCAGATACGGAATGTTGTGCAGAAATCGTGCGGCGCTTGCAGGGCGCGAAAACGGTAAGAAAAACGTCGGATTTGAATATTCAGCTCTTCGTCACCCTTTGACCCATCTGCGTGGCAAATTCCATCGTGAAAATATGCAATACATTGAATTATGCGCCGATTTCCATTTTTTTTCTACTTCGATTGAAATCGAAGCGTCTCGTTTGCCCAGAGTCTACCTCGTGACAAAGGAAGGCGCCAACCAGGTCACGTACTCGTCGCCCCTCAGCCACTGGTGTTTGCCGACTGGCGCCAACGCCGAGCATCTTCCGCCAATTTCAACATTTCCTCACTGAGTTCGGCGTCGACAAACAGTCGGATATAATTGCGTTTGTGTCACGAGACGTCGGGGGCATAGCCCGCGCACAGTCTCCGGGAACACACACTGTTAGCCTCTGTTTCCAAATAGACTCACGCCGTGTTTTGTTTGAAGTGTGGGTGCGTTCAGAAGCCGACGGTGACGTCCGCACTACATAGCAGCAGCCACCCTTCAATGACGTGCGGGACAGAGGGATCGAGGAGGTCCAGACTGTGGGCACAAACAAAAACATGTATAGTTCGCGCCCACGCGGTCGAAACTGGAAATGGTGATGAACGGAAGAAACTGATAAGACCAACAATGTTTTCACAGATGATGCCATGCGGGGGCTAATCGTAAGCGGAAGCTGATAAGGCCCTGAGCAACGCACCCACGAGGGCAAAAATCGTGTGTTGAAACTGAACGGGAACGACGGAAAATCGCATTAACTGCTCTCGTTGATCGGAGGGGCGAACGTTAGTACTTGGGAACGGATGAGAAAGGCAAGAAAGTCATATAGATTTTAATGAAAAGCCTGTCTATTTACAACGTCTAAACAATTGAATCTACTTTACAGAATAAATAGGAGACGAACACTCACAGATCTCAATCGCCGTAGAGATTCGGATTTGAGAATTGGTGCTCGCGATAGCAGCCTTTGATAGACTCAAACACCTGGAGACAGGCGAGGTATTCGAACGCGTTTGGAGGTGTAGGTATGTGAGTTCTGCAGAACGGAAGGCACTGTCCGTTGTTGAAGATGTGGACGTTCTTCCGAACACAGCATTCGCTGTGGTCCACTTTGCTCGTGGCACAGTCGAATGCCTGTCCAAGCTGCGTTCCAGGACACTGATTCGTGAGGAAAGCGTTCACTAGCTAAGATCGGGATTAAGGACTAAGGGCATCCTTGCTAAACTTACAGATTTATCAGAGAAGGTGTCGAAGTTGCACATCGTTTGACAAGATGGGGACAAACCCTGCTTCCGGCAGCACAGATCGAGCTTCTGGTTAGGATTCAGAGAAGACACCGGTCTATCGACTTTATTTGTAGGGACGATTGCTTCGATGCTGTTAGGAGAGTTGATATTTTGTCTCGAAGGCACGGAGCGGTAATCTTCGTACGAGGAGCTAAAGTGGTTTTGAGGGTAGCTTGCTGAAGTGGCTCCTGTCACGGGAAGAGGCTGGAATTTTCCAGTGTTAGCTGGCTGATAGCTTCCGGAGGTAGATTGGTAGCTGACGGGGTTAGACTGTCCGGGCAGGGGAATAGGCTCTCGCGCATCGGTCTTCGCAAAAGTCGCTTTTGGTTTCGCGTCGACAGGGCGTAGCGGAGATCGGTTCCGGGCGTTGATTTGATAAGGAGGTCTGATCTAAAAAGATCGAAAATAGTGTAGCCCATGCATAGCGCTTTAACCGTTTGGATCTCCGCCAGGTTTTCGGTCGATCGAGACGACGAATCTGGGATAAGAAGAGACTAAAGCGACCGTCAGGATAAACGACCTCAAGTTAAGGAAAAGTACCCGATCACTGGAGTCAGATGGTGGACGTCTTTTCCCGGTCTCGAAGCTTTTAATCTCGACACTGCCCTCAGTCGAGTGCAATGCTTTAAGATAGAGCTTGTTATCCTTTTTCGAATTAACATTAGGTGGTATTTGCCACGACTGGGCAGGGAACCGAATTTTACCGGCAGGTACCGGAATCCTAAAGATAACGTAACAGGAAAATAATATGTATATGATGACAAACTTGTCTGTCTGGCCTGACACGCGCACTCCCTGACTGATGTTGTGACGAGCTCCGCTTTGGTTTCTATGAGCATCAGCTTGAGATCGAGGAGACTGAACACGAGACTTTGAAGAAAGACTCCGAGTTGAACCTTACATGAAACGGAGGATCCAGCGTAACCAACGTCAGGAATTTGTCCTTCTGGACAGAGCTTTGCTGCTTCATCTCTTCCACTAGGGGCCTACCGAGCTTCTCTGACTCCACTGAATGGGGACATTTAACGGATCGAAAAATATGGAGCTACAGTACCTTTAACTGTAGCGGGAGCTTTTACTTTTTGCAATCCGTTTCGAGAAACAAAATACCGATCCATCGTGTAAATTCTGGAATTTTGATGTTCGCTGACCATAGTGACGCAACAAACCTATGCCCCTCTACTGGAGCGACGATGATGAACTGGTTCCTGTTCCGTCGGTTCTCTTTAATGTGCTCCAGTCGCTTTTGCAAGAGATTATGATGGTCATGCTCAACGGTCACTCTTTTGTCGGCTAAAAAGTGGTACAACTTTAGATAGGCTCATAAAAAGAAAATAGCGAACAAAGATGAACTTCAAAGACCGGGCCATATTTGGCGAAACTCCTCATTTTGTATGAGCAACTTGTCGTCGTGGGACCCATGCCTTATCGTTGTGTGATAAGGTCTCGCGCGTGCGGTATGTTCCGTAAAGTATGGCCCACTCTTAAGCATTTATCTAGTTGGTATTTCTGATGGACGCTGGTCCTCGCAGTACACACGTACCTGACTTGTTACTTTGCTCTCTAGAGGTCCCGAGAGTCCTATTTCTCATGCGAGAGGACTTCCTTGGGTAGACCACTTCAGGCACATAATCACGACTGACCTAAAATTGTTTTTAAAACGGACTTTTTAAAAGGGTTCGAGCAGAAGAAGACCGTCCGCAAAGCTTACCTCTTGCAAAGAGACAACTGCGAGGAGGCTAAGCAGCACAGCGCTGCCGAAATAACTGTTCATCGATAGGAGGGATCAATTAAAGTTGCATTAACTCTAAGACATTCCTGAAAGCGGTCTTGCTGCACGCTTATCTGCTCTTGGATTAAAAAAACGTACGGCGTTGCACGATCGCTAGAAAGATTATGGGAAGGTCACTTAAGTGGTGGCGGGATCGACAAGCTCTCGACGAGCCCGAAGCAAGGTCTGCCCCTCGAGGCGCCGAAACAACTTTCGCTTTTGTTTTCGAGGCCTTCAAACGGGTTTCCCGACAGTAGGACAAGTTTATCCGAGATTCGATATACTGATTGGGGGTGCAGGCGAGGGCAGTCGATGGTCAGCGCGTAGATTCTCTCCAATCCGCGAGCTAGACGATACCGATGTAAAACGGATGAACGCGTGCGACTATCCAGCTGAGCGATAGAACAATCGCCATCTGTGACAGCTTCCAAGAAAAATGGTCCCGCGACAAAGTCTTATACCACTACGGTTTGAGTCGCTTAGGAATAGAGAATGACGCGTCCGAAACAGGATCATTTCGTCGGATATGCAGTAGGTGCCCGATCAGATGATTAGTCTCTGTCACTCGAAAACTATAATCGCCAGTCGCAACTTTAATTGACGTCCTCAACGGAGACGCGCGGCTTCGAATGAGTTCGATTTTAAATAGTGGCCGCCAGCGGCGATTTCGCCCACTCAGCCGACATACACGTACAGTTCGTAATCGCTTTACCCGTCGGCCTAGACAGTTATATATATAATGTGAATAGAGTTCAATCAAATGAGACGAATGTTAAGGCGACCCGTCCGTTCGATGAGCAGATGTCGTCCTTCGCTCATAAGCTTCGAGGTCCTGCGCTGACGCAGCTGAGCGGGGCGTCACTCGAACGCCTACAGCCTCCAAGATTTCAGTTAATTTGCGTGCGTAATCCATGTGGCCTTTTACCTAAACATGTAGTTGTAACAGATTGAGACCATGTTAACGTGTTACGATGCTAGATAGGTTAAAGTTGACGATCCTCTTTTCTCCTTTGCATTCGACAGGCCCGGTTCCCGCAATGTTGAACTGCACGCTCATCGTACGGTAAAGAAATCTAAAGATAAACATCGACTATTGAACGCAGTTTTTCAGAAATACCGTAGGAGCCAGTCGGTCTCACAATAGCCGTTTATCACCCGACCTCCGACCACCGAGCATAGCTGCTTCCATTGTTTCGGAGAGGCGCTTACCGGAGCTCCCAGCAACACGACGTCCTGAACAATCCCTAAAAGACATTGTAGTGATGGAATCTCACCAGATATGTCTTACCCCGGCATTCACTGCGACGACTCATAGTGAGAAGACAATGATAGATGACGCGGGCACCGAGAGAGAATCCAATCAACGTGATTGGACGCTTCCCATGTGCCCTATTGAGAAGAACTTCCGCCAACTGCTCGCCAACCTAAATCCAAAAGGTTTGTCATACGTTACGCCAGCTTACCTCTGCAGCACGCGAAACACAGACATTCCAAGGGTTATCGAGGACACTAGAAGCGGAGATGAGAGCAACTGGCCAAGCCACAGCTGTCAGTAAACCTAAATTGTGGTATTAAAATCTGGAATCATGGTATTAAAATCTGGAATTATACGCACCTGCCAGAGCTGTTTCCATTAGCGTATGTTGGATCGCGTAGCTAACAGCAAAGGACATCAAATAATCAATGGCTTTTCCTAGTTCCGCAAGATACTTGCTCTCGTAGCGTAGAGTATACTGCTCCTTGGACATCCATAGATGACGCCACTGCTCTTGGAAGGCGGTTGGCGAGGGCTAAAAACCAGTAATTAGTAGTAAATACAGAACGCATTTTTGACTACTCACCTCCTCAATCCACCCACTCACGCAAAGAACGCAATGTAGGCTATGGCCTTCGGTTAAGGGCTCTACGGCGAATTCCTCGATTTCTCCCACCCGTTTATTCATTTTATAACCCGCTAATCCCGCACCGGCTACTCCGAATACCGATCCTAGCACGGCTGCTCCAGCAGTAGTAGCGATTCCAGCAGCAGCTCCAGTCCCTATCACGACTCCGGCCCCTGCAGCGACCAGTGGTGCTGCCAAGCCACCAGTTAAGCCTAAAACAGAAAACTTCTTTGAGGTAACAGTTCGCAACTGAACGAACCGATGAGAACGCCGCCGACTCCAGTAGCCGCTCCGATCATTGCGAATCGCTTAACTTTCTTCATCTTCTCGGCCTTCTCACGATTCTTCCTAGACTCACTGAAAGAATAAGATAAGGGGAGAAGCTGCAAAAGTAATAGCCCACAAGCACAACAATGAACAAACGACCGTTTTCAAGCAACTACGTATAACGAACACAAGACGACAACAGCAAGTACCTGTCAAAGGTGGAATTTGTCGCACGTCTATAAAATAAGATTGTATGTTAAACGTTAGGTGCTTTAAACGGCACTTAATTTGCATACACACCTACCGTATACCAAGGGGTCACCATATTATACACTGGAAGCGAAAACAAAATCGATTCACGTCAAATCCCATTCCTACGACTAACATTTTTCCGTAAGGAAGGAGAAACCACTATACTTGGCTATATCACCGGCACACCTCAGGAGATTAGAAAGAAACATACTCTGATTCCACGTACTGATCGTCGAGAAGATGATGGGTCAGACTATCCTCCAGCTAAAAAGCATTCAATTATTTGATGGTGTGGAACACTTGACCAGACCTCTTCAAATTGATCCCAGGATACGCTGAGCAGGGCACATATATGACGCAGCATCACTCGGAAACGACTGTCGAAGCGCCCTGAATCTCATTTGCATGGGTAAAAACCAATTCATCACAAAACGCACCTTTTTCCACAGAGATCAATACAAGCATAGCTAGTAAATGCATGGACCCACACTCGGCGACATATGGATCGTCCTTTATGGTTGTAATCAACGACACAATGTCGTCAATCGACCCTTCTCCCTGAACATATCCACACGTGGAACTTGCGCAGTTATACCATTAAACCTTTAAATGATGGCGGACGGAAGCTTTCGTTCTTCTCGGGAGCTCCACTTTGTCGAGAATCATTTCCAGAGTTCCCTCGCAGAATTTTCTGTACAATGGCATTTCAGTCTTCATAATTGTGGGCGCAGACTTACTGAGAGTGACAGTCATCAAGAACGTAGAAATCCAGACGCAGCACTGTGCATACCAAGTCCACTAAAGCGAATCGGGTGGCTGATTCCGATTTCTGATTGAACTGGCTTGCCGCCGTCACGACTGATCGGTGCAGTGGTGAGACATCGCCTAAAAAGGTGAAAACAGCATTATGATGGCGGTAACGTTCACTTACTTGAACTTCCACTGGACGTTCGAGAACCCTGACGACTTGGGAAGACGGAAAGTCGCGAAAACGACGATCGCGACGGCATCGAGTCAACCGAGTCGTTGGCCCCCTCCTCTGCAAGTGACGGCCGCGGCACTGACATTCTAAAATGGGCACCGAGTGTCTAGACACCGACGGGTCTACGGTAAGACGAGGACGGGGAGTGTGCTGTGAGACGCGTCATCTGAATGCCCTTACATTAGCATAAAGCGAAAGAAGCAAAGACCACTAATTGTTTGTCGGACTACACTGTGCACAAGAGATCATGAGACGTGTCGTGGCGATTGCTAGCACAAAGGCTAGTTCCAAAAAAGCATGCAAGTGAAAGAAAAATACGTTTGCAAGCAAGTGACACCGACATTCGGGGGAGATGTTCTAGTTGGTGTTGAGGTCAGCGAAACCCTCAAAAGAGTGCCTTTAAGTGTCCTTGCTATCGTGTTCCACGCGGGCGAATCGTGCCAAGAATCCGATGACTAACCAGCCAGATATCGCTGCAGGTTTTCGTTCAACTGGGCTTCTAGGAGTACAGTCACGCAGTGGCGACCCGTACATTGTCCCGAACGTGTGTGTCGATCGATTGGAGTCATTGGCGAGTCATCAGGCAAAAAGCGAGCAACGACCGCACGATGCAAAACGAAGGCGCCGCGCCGAAACAATTGCCTGTTATTTGCAGCCGACAAGAACAGCGAGCGCACGAGGAAGGCATGAAACGCGCCACGAAACGAATGCAAATCCGGCTTCTAGATTCGATGAATTTCGCACATTTATGTGGTGACACCTCCGTCGGTACGCTCCGGCCGCGCATAAATAATGCAAACAGATGGCGGTCGAGAGCAGCGCCTGAAGGCGCGTATGTGATAAGATACCCGCGTTGATAAGACTCTGCAGAGGCGCATTTGCGCATGCTGTATAATTAGAATCGAATTGAAAAACGAGAAAGAGAAAGCACATCGTCGGTTACGAGGAAATGCAATTACGAAAATATAGCATGACGAATCGGCTGGAAAACATCTGCTTTTTTCAGATGTTCAAAGTGGAAAAGTCTTTTCAGATGTTCAGATTTATAATTTCATTTCAATAATGCATATCAATTTGCCACGGAACACAGGATAGAATAACATCTTATTCTGTTGTATACGATATCAACTTTTCCTTGCTTGATCAATTCTTTAAGGCGTTCACAATGCCCCGAAGTACCACAATCTACCTCAAGTCGAAATCGTCGTGCTCCTTCCATATTAAGAATCGTGTCGACAACTCCCGAAAGAATGGCGTTGTAGGATACCGGACTATTTGCCGCAATATCGATGGTGAAACGCATCATGTTCTCAGAGGCCACGAATTTCAAGAGACAAGGAAGGGCTTCATGGGTTACATTAAAATGAGTGGAGCTCTGCAACACTTGGAGAGTTCCTCGCTCAAAAATTCCAGTTAGTGCTTCAATCGGTAGATGCGTTTGACCAGAAAAGGAGATGTCTGTAATCCGTGATGCAGCCCAACAGAACTTCTGGACTAAAGGGTGATTCTTCCGCTGTGTAACATCGAAGCGCACAGTACATGGATGACCTCTACGCAGACCGTTTCTTAATAGTTTGAAGTTCGTCTTTGTGAGAAGTTTGAGGCGCGAATCTGTAAGCATACCCTTAGTTCCGTCCATGATGGTGATAGATGGTATGTCAAATTGCACCAGATTGACTAAAGACTCGGGCAATCCGTAGTTCGAAACAGAAAATACGGCTTCTTTGTCGTTTACGAGGTAAACATTGAGAAAAATTAAGCTTCTGGACCGTTTGCTGGCGGCGATGCTGGCCCAGAGAGGAGTTCCCTCCAGGAAGGAAGGAATCTGTTCAAATTGCAGAATAACTTCTTCGATGAAGAGGATTGTGCCTGTAATTGTGCAAGAGAAGGTTTCCGCACACCTGGCACATACATATCGTCCTTATTTTATTTCCTTCAGATTAACGCCTTGTGTGAGAGCACGAAAGAAAGCAAGAAAATAAATAGATATCTGCGGCGGGGCTCGAACCTGGCACCCTCCGACTGATAATTTAAGACGCGAGAGGTCGCAGGTTCGATCCCGCTCGGCGTCTAAATTTATCTATGACAGTTTATTGATGCAGTTGCACTTTTCTATACGTTCTAAAGTTGTGTTCTGGAGTTACTTACTTGTGGAAAGTATACAGAAACGAGAAATAATGTTCTCCAATGAGCGTCTATGACCCACACTAGGCAGTTTCCTAACGATTTATGGAACACATTATTTTTACGCGGTTGCATTCAAAGTGCTGCTTGTAAGATCGTAAAGCCGCATACAGCTCCAAGTAGAGATCTAGGTTTAAAGACGCACAAAACATTTGCACGTGCACTGCTGTCTACCGATAATGTTCAGCTGGGGACGGGAGGACGGTTTAGCTCGTCAATTACAAGCGGTTTCTGGACTCAATGCTCAAGTTCAATCGGACGTTCGCAAGACTCATTCATCTTACGCGATTGCCGTTCACATGTTAACGACGCCAATAAAGGTTTCTACAACTTAATTGCTCAGCCCTTGTTTTGTCACGTTTTTCCGTCCAACCATGTGCCTCCTAGAACTTTCTGGAAATAGCGAATAATAACTGGATAATTAGGTTGATGTTCGACCGTCCCAAGGACTGTATCATCATAGTTCAAGACTTCCACGTGATAACGATAATTACTTTAATTTGAGAATACAAAGATAATTGCATTGTGTTTAGTCTCGTACACTCTCTGTGTCAGTCACAGCTTAAACTATGATTACACCGTTTGCCACTAGTCGGAGGCTCGTGACATCGAAGAGACAAGATGAAGCGACATTTTCCAGATATCAAATTACCCTATTAATTGGCTCTAGTCAGACCTTAGTCTACCTGGTGACCGCTGCTTGATCGCAGATTGTCACTTTATTGCACGAACTTAATTATCGCGAATTGGATTTCTTGAAAACGCGCTTAGCCAGCACGGTTATACCCCGTTCAGAGTCATATAAGCACTCGGCTTCCAACCTTCGTTTTCTGGCTCCAATGGATGTCTTGATCGGATCCGTCGTTTCGGCGACATCGGGCCTTTCCTTACTGTGGTATCTCGTCTGTGTCGTCTGTCTCGTGCTGTCCCTCAAGGACGGGTCAACCTTTGTGCTCCTCACCAGCCAGGGCATCTGTGACCTTTGTGCTCTGTTGCAATATTTTATTTTTGGCCTTGAAATCGCTGTTGAATGGAAAGTCGTAGGTGCAAAGTGTCAAACCTTCTCTTACTCAGACTTTCAGTTTCTGTTGCTTCCCAGGAAGTGGGAGAGCTTTCTTCTGAGTATCTTCGAGTACGTCGCTCTTCCGCATTACGTGGTGATTGCGGCTAACCGCGCGACAGCTGTCTTCGCACCGACAAGGGTTAACGAGTTTTGGACTACAAGGTACTCGCCTCTAGAAGAAGGTGAACTATTCGACACTCAACCCTTTTAGGCGAACTATTAAAATATCTGCAATCACTTGGGTGGTGGGGATCATATCCATACTGTGTCTCCACTTAGTTTCCGAAGATGACGAAGTTGGGTTTTACGTAAGTTTTGTCCTCATAAAAGACTGAAATAAAGGGGGGATGGCCCTTTAGATAGACGTCCCAAAACGATACATTCTGGGCTCCCGAATGGATGGAATGCTTGCTCGGTCTTTCTTTGAATCTTACATCCTAGTGTCAAAAATTTTCTGCTTTGTCGTTACCATAGTACTCTACACCGCAACGACCCTTCGTTCCAACTACATCTTGAGAAGTAAGATAAACTCCATTGTCGGAATAAGATTGACCGTTGCAGAGACGCGCAGGATTCAGTCGTCGGCAAGTGGCGTAGCCACTTCAGGTCTTTCAATGGAAGGACGTCTAACGGCGATCTGCGTGTGCAATTTCCTTCCTTCACTGGCAGCCGTCATTCTTGCCATGTCCTGCGTGGGCACAAACAAATACACGAATTTGGCGTTCACCATGCTCGGTGTTCTCGACCACAGCATCGACTCGTTTGCGCTTCCCGCCTTCAGCACCGTAATACGCAAACGGTTCACGAACGTCATCTACACGTTGCTGAGGTTCTGCGGCATCAAGAAGATCGTGAATAGTCTTAAAATGAACAGTATGGACAGTAACAACAGTAATGGTTTGCCAGTGCAGCAACCTCTTTGAGCCTCGTTTATTCTGTAAACTGTGTGTGTGGAACATATGCATGAAATGAAGATCTAAGGAGTGTCTTCACTAGAAGATGGTAACTGAAGGTTTCTAGCTGCTTGTTTGGCTCTAAAGGAATCGTTTCCAACCTCATGATACGTGGGACACTACATACAAAAGTCTTCTTATGTATCCATCTTAATTAAGAATGACAGTACGTTCGTTTTACTGACTATCGCTCTATTCTTTGGCAAGGAGTGAAACGAAAACGCTCAAATGGCTGGGAGGAATCAATATTTGACAAACCAGAGCACAACTTAGGTAAAAGGAGCCGATTGTTCTGAGTCTACCTTACCTAATTAGCATACAGTGACTGTATTGCTTGAGACGAATTACCATATTTTCTATTAATAGTGACCAGCACTCGCCAGCGCATACGGAGCTGTCGCGAGACAATAGTCGGTCGAGCAAACATTGCGCAAATATAAAGTTGAGGCGACAAAAGTCAGTCCGTTGGCCTTCATGAAACACCAGCCGTTTTTCAGCTGGACATGGAGCGTGGCGCTGTGCTTGTGCGCCGGGGTCGCCGTTTTAGGAGACAGGCTCCAAGTCGTGCACCCTGCTCCTCCAAAGGAACAAGAGTGGGTGCTCACTAGTGGCAACGAATCTGCCATTGACAACATCTTAGCCATTAGTCTCATGTACGGCGGCCGACTTGTGTCCATGGGTCACTACTATCGTAACCGCGACATTCACTATTATGCTATTATGCATAAGTTCCGCGGTCCTGTGTTTCTAAAGCCAAACCCACTTGCTTATTCGGAACTACTACTCCAAGTCAAGTTTGTACCCTTTCCGTGAGAGGTGTCATAGCGCGGTTGATTGTCAGAGAGAACGAGGAGCGCGATATGGCATTGACTCAAGTCTGCGGCCAGGAAGGCCCAGAAGGACAGGTCACATTTACCACCTACTGGGAGAAGGTTCCTGGAGCAAGATCCGAGGTTTGGTTTGCCGGATCGTCCAACGCAGAAGCGCAGAGACTCCGACTGGAAGCCGAAGGATTTAGACTCAGTTACCTATGTGGATATTCTGTCAGGGTACGATATTGTTTTTGCATTTGTTGACAACAGTAGCCCTTTTAGAACAGAGCAGAATACATAGGTGTGTGGCAGAAGCCAACGCTTTCCGTCAATCCGTACGAGGCGCACTACGGGCTTACCCTCAACGACTGTCTACAGAAGGACACGCAGCTCAAATCCAAGGGATTTGTGGCTACACTGTTTCGGGTTTTCAACCACGGCAATACCGTTAGTGTTTTTCTTGTGTTTGCAAACACCCGCAGCGCAAAGTAGCTGTCAAAAGGTGACAAACGCATTGTTGCTCTGCGCATTAGGTGCACCCGAAGAGCGTAGCGAGCTAATCAGATAAGCTTGGTGACAATGCAAATAACAAAAAACTTCCTCGTACAGTCGGATGGGCATTCAAGCAGATTAGGGTGTGATCTCAAGAAAAGAAGAAAATAAAGAGAAGAGACACGAAAGAAAGGAAGAAAAGAAATAGATATCCGCGGCGGGGCTCGAACCTGCGACCCTCCGCCTGATAATTTAACACGCGAGAGGTCGCGGGTTCGATGCCGTTCGGTGTCTCACTTTATCTATCACAGCTTATTGATGCAGAGTGCACCTTTTTCATTCTAAAATAGTGTTCCGAACTTCGTTCTAGAAAATAATGTTCTGGAAATTTACTATTCTTTACTTTTTTTACAGCGATAAAGAAATGACATAAAAGATAAAAATGGCGAGAGATGTTCTTAGCTCTTAAATTAGAGTTTAGGGTTGGCCGAATCATTTTTTTCGGATTGTCGCCTAAAGAAAATGTTTCTTTCAGGTGTTATGCACAGCTATTTGGGAACACTCCCTCCGTAAACATCATTCCGTTGAAGTGGGAGAGCATCTGCCACTTATGTACCATCGATTCTCCAGAGATCCTGAAATGCTTCCTCGCCAGATATCTCATTTCTTTGATGGACAGTATCTTCGTTACGTCGTCCTGTGGAGCAATTACAATGCATCGAGATATCCAGATCCCCCTGGACTGTGGACGCAGGATGAGTATCTCATCATGTCCCAGACCAATATTCTAAAAGATGCTATTCAGAACAATTCCTGTACGCTTCTTGAAAGGAACTCCAGAGCTTTTGCGAGACGACCAAATTGAGTTTATAATGGCGCGTGTGCAGAATTTCATGAAGGACCTTAACATTCCTGGACTTTCAATTGCCATATCTAAGAAGGAACAACTCAAGTTTGCCGCTGGATTTGGCTACGCCAATATCCGAAAAAAGGAAGTAGTAACGCCACATCACCAGTTCCGTGTTGGTTCCATTTCGAAACCAATCACGGCTGCTGCAATTATGCTACTCATAGATCAAAAAAAGCTATCCCTTGACCAAAGGCTTTTTGGGAAGAACGCGCTGTTCGGTACTTTAACTTCCGTAGTCGTTCATTCTCAATCACTTTAGGAATGGAGTTTGCGAGAAAGCGCATGTACGGAAAATATGTCACTGAAGTTACTGTACGTCATCTTCTTGAACACACATCAGGTACAACTACAGGTACAACTCTGTTTATCGTAACATTGTAATTCAGGAGGCTGGAACAATCTGGAGAGTGACGCGGCCTGGCTGGAACCGGAACTCAACTCACGAGAACTGGTGGCGCATGTCATAGAAAACGTTCCGCTTACTAAGAAGCCCGGAACCACGTGGATATATTCCAACTTCGGGTACCAACTGCTAGGATACATCATCGAACGTGTGTCCGGATATGAGTACGAAACATTCGTGAAGGATCACATTTGGTCTAAAGTCGGCGTGAGTGATATTCAAGTAGCACGTCCTACAATATCACAGCGAGCAAGACGGGAGGTGTTATACTATATGAGCGGAAACAAGCTTGGATTCGACCCTTACACAATGCTTAGGCCGGAGAGAATAGGTCCATGGGGTGGCTGGATTGCGTCCCCCATAGAACTTTTGCAGTTTATGGCGCATTTCGACGGATTTCCGCGCAAAACAGATCTGATAACAGAACAGTCTATAGTGGAGTGGTCTACACCGTCAGCTGCTTCAAATGGGACGTATGGTAAGTGACTGACACAGTCCAATAACTCCTAAATTATTTGAGGCCTCGGGTGGTCACTAAATGTGATGGGCTTCAACGGATGGCAACATGACGGACGTATGCCCGGATCAGCGGCTATGTTGGTTCGTCTGAGGAACGGTCTGGAGATGGCAGTTTCTGTCAATAAAGAATACAGTGAAAGAGATTTCTTCCACGAATTAGGATACGTCCTCCATCACATAGGAAACAACTGTGACTGGTGGAACGAAACAACATATGACCTCTTCCCAGAAGTCTCAATCTGAATAACGGTATTATTTGGCGCCTATTTATTTGTCGTGTGGTTGTGCCCTGGATTCTCTTTTAAAAACGTTTGCAGTTTATTGAATGTGGTGAACATATACACAGACATTCATGGATGTCCGGTAGAGCCACAAGTTCTGTCCTCATGAATTTTTCCCGAAAACACATACTTATACTGTAGCTAAACAAAATTTTTGAACAAATTTGCATTAACGATAATTTGCATTAACAAGAAACCATACCAAGGAAATTACCCAAAGGATTACTGCTGGATGGGGAGTTTACGCCAAGTACAAGTCATTCCTATCGTCTCCTCGCGTTCCCGTGCCGCTGAAAAAGAAACTAGTCGAGATGTGCATCAAGCCGGCGGTTCTCTACGGATGTGAGACTTGGGCTCTTACTAAATCTACATGGACGCGGATTAGGTCAGCACAACGAAGACTCGAAAGAAGACTGCTCCGCC
>JADLIF010003187.1:0-19143 GCA_016648015.1 Steinernema khuongi | reverse complement strand
CACATTTTTGGGGAAGAGGAAAGAGTGCTGTTTACAGCGCCCTCGACGTCTTGTTTCTGTTAACAAGTATTATAAAGAACGGAGATCTTTAATTTATGGGAAATTAATTATGCACCAACCCAATACATATGGAATGAAATCTTTTAATTGCGTTTTGTTATTAAAAATTAAACATTTAGAAGCTATCCCCATATTCTTTTCTTTTTTCCTATTTACAGCTTACAATAAACTTTTTTCCCTATTTAAAGCATACAATAAACGCATAAATCGTCAAAGCCGCTCTCGCATCATTTTTCCCTAGGCAACATTGCAAGCGCAGGTAACGGACCTTTGATGCTTTTACTGATAGACCACAATTGTCAACAAAGGCGACAAAACAATGCCATTCTCGCTACACATCAGAAATATGTAATTGTTTTGCCATTATAATGCTTGTTTTGCCCAAACGCTAGTTGTGATCTCGAAGGTGTTTGAGCTCTGTTATCGTTGCCGCGGGCCGTTTCATGGTAATCGCAATGAGCGGCTTCCTATCGACCGCCGTGCACTTACAATTTTTTCTAATCATCTTGTAGAATCGTTTTAATCGAATAAATGATTTTCGAGCCATGCTACTCTTCCCAAGAACGTTTAGACCTTTGTTTTGATGTTTGTGGAATTTTCGACATTAGAAGGGAAACTATGCTATGTATTTCAGTGTACATAGCGACGCATCGGAGATGGAACTTTGTGATTTGTAGATTGTTCCGATAGCGGTGAATATCTCGTAGCGACATGCAATCTCGTAACTCTGCTCTTGTACAGTGAAGCGTTCCATTTTTATTTGCTATAAATTGTACTCTAAGTATGAGGCGACGGACAGCAATCTTCTTTGACGTCTTTAAAAAAGTGCTAGGCCCTAATTAACCATAAATTTAACAGCATAATGTAGAAAAATAGAATTGCAGAAAACTGTCTAAAAACGAAGGAACAGAGAAACCAGTCCCACTTCGAGACTTATCAACAAACGTTGGACAGAACGTTTTTTATGTCATCGTCGTGGATCCTGTCCTAAAAATAAATTAGCTATATATTACTGTGTTGTTTTGCTTTTAATTTATCTTATTTTTTCTGTGTTTTAGGCCATATGATTTTAGTTTTTAGTAAAAATTGTTAAATAATATATTACCAAGTAAAACAAAAATTTTGCCAGATAATATGAACTCAATCTATTGGCATTAAGAGCATTTAATCTCGCAACATTCCCTCTGGATTACGTTCAGCGGCCACAAATAATTAGGCATAGGTTTAACGAACTCCGGGGATCGTCTGAAATTCTCTGAACCCTTGGGCGCACTGCACTTTTAAAGATCGTTGCCCATTTTTCAAACCTTGCCACTGCTTTGGTCGTATTATCAAACCAATCTAATTCTGGCTTACTCCGCTAATCTCATTAGTTGTGAGTCAAGCACAGCAAGTTTCAGGCTAACAAGTTCTTCCTTCCAGTAAATGTCTTCGTCGACACGACGCGAAAACAACCGTCCTGCGTGCCGTTCCCCCGTTCAATTGGGGATCGGAGACGCGCCCCCTAAAAACTCGATTAATTTTTAATAGGTTCCTAGCAGTGGAGTTCAAAACTCAAGAACGAAAAAGTGGAAATGCCTCTCAAGTATGGCTTGTGAATCATTTACGGCTTCGGCATATACGCCACCCGCGCTCCTCTTCTCCCTCTTTCCCTTCACATATATAAACATGGCCCATCAATTCTGAACGGTGCCCTCAATGGCGACAGCGCAGCCGAAGTGCCCGTAATGAGAGTTCATCAATTATGTATAATCTGTAAACATCAGCATGACGTTGTGTGAATAAGAAAAGAGTCGTGAACATCGTTGGCTTGTGTGCCTCTTCTAACATTAGTCAAGTCTTTTAGATTATCTGCTGCTGACAGAAATTTGAAAAATCGCCGCACTACCATATTTCAAAACTCTGATACAGTAAATTTATATACAGCCCTTTTGAGCGGGGATTATCAAAGTGCTTCAATCGAGAAGGATAACGGAATGTTTAGAAAAGCAGGACAGTGTGAGCTGCCGATTTCACAACACACACTTGGTTCTATTTCTGTCTACTTGGCGACGGTGAAATATATTCGGAAATTAAAAGCAATTTCTGAAACATTCACAAATATGTCGCAGTCCACAAGGGTACGTAGAAGCATTTTTGACAAACCAGAATTATCCGTGCAGAAATCAATTCTTAGCATGCGATAAACGATTATCCGGCCCATAAATGCACACGAGCAAAGGACGTTAAGAGATGCCCTTTTCGAGAACAACGGCACTAATGCAATTCACCCCTTTCATTTTTGCTCTATCGGAGTCTTTTTCAGGATGCTTCGATAAGGCTACACTTTGCTGTTTTGTGCTGTATAAATATTTATTGCCGATTATTGCTGTTTATTATAATATTGAGGCAGATAGGTAAAATATGGTGGAAAAGCTTTTCTAAAACCAAGAAATTAGGGTTAACCCTTGCGATTTTTCCTTATTGTCGATGTTCTGTTTCGTGAACACTAATTTATATAATTTCCAATCTCTTAACTACCTGAGCGTGTTCAACCTAGAACGGCAGCAAAAAACAGCTGCTCAACGATCATTCACACCAACCTCTCATAAACGCGTACGAATTGCGTGCCCATTTCATGGGCGCGAAGCCAATTTAATTTATTACATTAGCACATGGATGCGCGACATTCCATTCCATCGGGCACGTTCCTCCATATTCGGTTTTATCTTGTAATTAAACGCTACTGGAAACATGCCATCGGAATTGCTATTCAGCACGGATGCCACAATGCGGTGAAATATTTCTGTTTCGTTCTCCAAAAAATTAATGTAATTTTTATCATGCCAGTTGTTCTGCAAAAAACGGGAAATATTTGCAGTCCCTTGAAGCAGCACTGCACGTGTGCAATGGAGCAGTTTTGTCCGTCCATGGGTCAAATTTCATTTGTTATGTTCGCGATATTCGTGATGTTCCTCTGTGATCGTGATTATTGTATCTTTGTGGCGCGCTTTCAGCCCTCAGGGGTTCATTATCGTTTTCATTCCAGAAAAAGCATCGAACAGGAGAAGAACACGATGGATATTTTTAGAGGTTTGGCCTTTTCTTGTGGCTTTATCTGGGTGAAGCGCACGGAGAAGAGAGCATGAAATGTGAAAGAATTAACAATATCAATTTCACTGCTCTGTTCTCTAGATGAGTCACCCAGCAAGAATTTCTTATATTAAATGAATTCATACTTCTTTCATAACCGTATCGCATGTGTTTCGCGATATGTTCAAGGAGACAATAAAAATATAAGTTCATTCAAACCTACTTAAGTATCTAAGAAACATCGCGTTGGCTTTTCAGTTCTCGGGAGCCAGGCCAGGTAGTTGTTTTTCATTCTTTATGGAAGACACTACAGATACTATGTACCTAACGGCTCCAAACGTACATAGGGTTCATGTAGCCATCAACACATCTGGGCTACAAAAGCACTCCATCTTTCTTCATCATCTCCGCTCAGACGAGCGTGAAATGTGCCGACCATCAAAACACGATATGGCACGGTTTGCTTCCTCGTCTTGTCGATGTGTTCGCTCAGCTCCTAGGGCAAAGAACAAAATTCAGTTCGATTCCTATCGACAACACATCCTCATCCAGTCGGCGTTGGCCGTATTCGCGCAATCCACCAGTCTCTAGTTGTCTTACGTAAGTTCCGTGACAACACCGTCTGGAAATTACGTCTTGACGCAGAAAAACCAAAATGTGACCTACCTGGAGTGCGCCCCTCTTTGTGAGAAACAAAATGAATAATTAAACTAATGTTTTTTATTTGTCTACTCCTATGCTTCTATACGGTTTAGTCGTTATAGCTGCGTTAAATGCATTTACCAATTGATATTCATTATAATTATAACGTGAAACTCAAAACACAGCTTATCGGACCAGGAAATATCCATATTTTGGTAAACCCAAAAAGTCGCGTAAAATTTGAAAATATAACACTTAATTGGAACAATAACTGGTAGTAGTTCTTACATCTTAAATCACGGACAAGGTGTCGAAAGTGTTATTTTAGAAGTACGCATTACTGATAAGTTATTTTTTACTATTTTGTTTTTCCTCGAAATTTTTTACTATTTTGTTTTTCCTTTTTTCCTTGCATTCTACTCGGTAACTAGTGGCCATTTGGATGCTGTTATTGGTTCGCTTTCACTCATCACGATATACCAGGACAGAATGTTCAATGAACCCACGGTCATTTTTCCCACAAAAGTAGCGCTGCGAAATGTAGGTGCTCTGAACTGATGATCTACGCTTTGTGAAACATGAACGATTAAAGTCCAACCGGCGGGGAACAAGGTTACCGCACTGCCATCGCCAAACGGAGTGGATCATTTGCCTATTGTGAAAATCCGACCGGTCGTTGGGGAAAGTGAGCTTATTTCGTGGAAAGCAAACATGTCTTTAAACCATAAATTAATGTTTCTCTCGTGCCTGCATACCGTACCCTTCTGACAGCCACCTCTTCAAGAGAAGCGAACTTTGACCAGGGTCGGAACGTGGTTGCTCTGTCTCAAGGAGCAGGATTCCTTCGTTGTTTCACATTCTTTAGTCTCCTTTCACTGTCCCTTTTAAAATTTCTGGTGTATGGCTTGCGAACATGTGACCTGTGGTACTGTAAGAAAGGCAATCTGGGTGGAATAAGAGGGGATTTTGAACTTCTGACTCACTCTTTTTTCAGTCAGTTGATTATTTTTCGCTTTTGTATATATTAGTCGCAAAACATATCGGGCTGATTTGGTCGCAACTTGTAGTCGCCGCACAGATCAGATCATTTGTTTCCATATTTTGCAAACAGCCAATAGTGCAGGATCAGACGGACCCGGACGAGGTTCGTCTGATCCTTTGGAGAGGAGAGGGCAATCGAGCAGAGTTTGTTTAGTCGTGTCAAATTTGGATTACGCATAAGGTTTATTTTTTGTTCCGTTCTCTCGGTTACTTTGTTTGTTAATCTTAAGAGGAACCTAAAGTGGTATGATCTATAAGCCTGCATTGACGCCCTGATAATGGGTTTCTGCACGGTCTGTGTTCTTTAGATTATTTTTGTATGAGAATACTCAATTTCTGAACTTAAGCCTTAGGAAGAGAATACAGCATAATAAATGTGTTTCTACTTAAGTTTCCCACATCACTAATGTACCTTGAAAGGTATACACAGACACTTGTCAAGCCATTCTCATTGTTAGATTAAAGTACAGATTTTTTGTTCGAGCAGTTAATGTATTTTGGTGATCACAGAATTAAATACGTATGGCGTTGGGGTTTCAGAATACAGCTATCAGGATCGGCTAATATCGGCATAATTTTGGTAATAAGCTTAAAAATATGGTTCCGGTGGTTTATCACATAAATAGTCTTTACATCTGGATTATCCATACATATGTTGATAAATAAACATAATTGTTTGGCAGTGTTTACCAAATAGAGTGCTTTCCTTCTCGTGAAGACAATGTCTCAGAGCACAGAAGCCACAGTGCACTTTAACTACGATCCTCTTCCATGCCACTGAAAGTGCCGTCGTGCCCTTTGGAACCGTGATTTTACCACTCGCAGCGCATCTGTCTGCGCCTGCTGCAGGCTAATCCCAATTCGACCCGGCACCGTCGCGTCCTTTCCCCTCTCCCTTCTTGCCCGTTTGCCTCCACTCCCTCTGATCGCCCAAGAGCTCAGTAGCACTGAAGGCGAATCAGTCGCTGTCTGCGCCACCGTCCTGTCGACCGGCAGTCGGCCTCCTCATCAGTCAGTCGCTCTCCTCCTTCTCCTTCTTCTTCTTCTCCTTCCTGCCTTCCGACATCGCTCCGCTGCGAGCAGTGGAGCGATGTCGTCCATTTCGTCGTCGTCGACGCCGGCGATTGATCGTGGTCTGCGAGCGGGGCGTCGCCGCAGCGGGCTGGAGAGAAGAGCGGGAGAGTTCGCTCGCCTCCGTTTTCCTCTCCGCCACTTCCGAACGGCGTCAGCACAGTTCGCCCCTTTTTCACTACCAACACCGTCACCAAGAGCTCGCCAACGTGTGACCATGTGTTTGCGATCTTGAGTAAATGGAGTGTAAGGCGCCACGGCCGCCAGTCATGTTCTAAGCACAAATCGCTCAATCGAATCAATTATGAGACCTCCATTTCACACTGACAGCTGATCAAAAATCGCTTACGTTGGCTTATCCTTGTGCATGTTGACCATTATACTGTGTGAAGATGTTCGCGTGAGGAGCGTCGTTGTTTGCATGGTAGATGCGGACGACACTTTGCGGCTTGCGCGTACTTTGAACATTGCCAGCAGCGCGCTGAGTGGTCGTTCTATCAGTTGACCGCGGCTTATGATGTCAGCAGTTGAAGCGTGCTTACCGATCAACTGATCATTGCTGCCCGCCGCTCCTCCGGCTTGCAAGCATAAGCTGTGTCGCCTTTGTCATGCGCGTCGTTCTGAATACGGAATTTCGTGTCCATTCCATCCGCGGACGCACTAAGAGAATTATGTTCATGGCTACTAAACCTTTTGTCTGCTTTCCAGAAAACTCTAATCACTCTGTTGCTCATTGCAGTAAAAGTCTTATCCTCGGTCTACCCTTTTCCCGATGCATTCTCCTTCAATTCTTGTCTGTCCCTCTAGAAACCATTCTGGGACGCAGCAATGTCATAAGAATATGCAAATTTTCATCTGACTTCACTCAATCTTACTTCCTCGCAATCCGAGCAAAGGGTTCACTTTGCGCATACCTTCCAGATTACTTATTTTACTCTAGACTACACAGTATTCTACGAAATTTGCATCTGTCTTATGACTGTCCTTGGGATCTGAACGCTAGATTTCACGTGTTTTCCTTAGATAAGGGTGAAATATGTCCTTGTCACGAACAGAGCATACATTCTAGGAACAGAGAGAGTATTTTCCTTTTGATCGTCGCGTTATAATTAATTTTGAAAGTGTCTCGATGTAGCCGATGCGAAAATTTGTCCGCAGCATTTCGTTGTTCATATCATTTAGTAAAATGTCCCCAAACGATTCTCGAAATAAAACGTATTCCAAAACTTGAAATTGGTATTCCAGACACTAATGGGTACCTCATTCATCTTTGTTTCTTAATGTGTGAAATCTGAGAGAATAAGAAAAATAGATTCTGACTTGTGCACCATTGTGTCTGGAAGCAACATTTTGCAGTCCGCTACTTTACCCTGGTAGTAGGCGGCTTCCCAACTCTGCAATTTGTTTTCAGCCATGTCCTTTATGCACAAATAAACATTAAGCTTGCGCAGGCAATTTTATACTTGGATATGTGGCTTTCAAATACTCTAACTTGTAAGGGTTAGAGATCTGCATATTTATAAAGCTTTTCCGGCGTTCTGGGAAATTCATCCGTTATTTACGACGTATAAACAAGTCGTTGATCCTACGCAAATACCAGATTTGTGTTTGTTCGACTAAAATTAGCTAACGATAAGACGGATGTGTGGAATTAAGGCTACAACTGTAAATTAGGTACTCATCTAAAAGCTTTCAGCGATTTTTGCGAACAAAAGATGTGTAGACTTGATATGTCCTAATGGGACAATCCACTAATAATCATTGAGCTGTGTTGAAATATTACTTCCTTGATTCTTCGAAGCCCCGTTTCCCTTTTTTTGTATTTGTGTCGTAGAATGAAATTTATTTTGTGATGAAGAATCGCTTTGATTGATCGAATTATGAATTAAGTTGCCCCAGGAACGCCTTCCTTCTTCCACACACATTTGTTCTACAAATCGGCATCACCGATGATGTTTTTCTTCGGTCTTCCCTATCTCCTTATATCTCCGCGTTTGTGTTAGAGAAATAGAGGGTGCGATTATTCAAATGTGCACCCCAGTAGTCATAACAAATATTTGTTACAATCATTCATTACACATTAAAAATTCAAAGTAGTGCGATAGTGTGTTTGGCGTTCTCTAGATCTTCTGGTACGTCTCTATTAAAAAAAAACCTAGCCTTTCCCAGAAGCCTGAACACATATTTTTTTGTCCATAAGATATTTTCAGGATTTATTTCCTCGTGGGAAATGTTATACCGATTACAAATTTAGCTTTTACGTTCAGCTTTGACATGCGTAGTTCCAGAAATCGACCAGATGGATCCGTCGGGTGGCGGCGGTGAGGGCTCAATCGAGTCGTCGACGACCTGCGCCGGCAGCGGCGCTGGAGCCAGCAACCACCATTTCATCAACGCCGCGGAGACGGAGATCCGAGTCGAAGCAAGTCATACCTTTCGTTTTCACCTTTAAACTAACTCATGCTCCTTCCAGAACATCTCGCGCAACTGGACAGTTCGCAATTTTTCCCACTGCTATCAAGGTGAGCGAACGAGTTTCTTTAAATGAGACGTTCGATCACTGATCTTTTGAAGTATGATCGCGAGCAGCCTGACTCATCACCTCCGCGAATAGTTGACAAAAGAAGTGGCGATTTTGCAGACGTGACGCCACAGGAATGCATTTGTTTGCGCAGCAGTTTTTCGGCGTTCCGAGATGTCAATCAGGAATATTCCAGAAAAATTGCATATTCCCAACTAATGTCTGCTCAACTGTGCGCAGACATGGCGGTCGTGCAAATACGATCCTCAGTTCCTTTTTTCTTGTGGCACGACAACATGTTCCACGCAAAAGCCTTGATAGCATCAAACAATCTATGGATCTTACGTAGGAAAACTGTTTAGTCTCATATCTTAATGCTGCGGATGCAAGATAGGTCAAACCAAAGCTCAGCATTAAAGGCCATACATGTTGTTCGAACTAACCATTTTCGATTGAATTATCGGTCAAGGACGTTGTGTTCTCGTAAAAGATCGACATGCGTGCCGTAGAAAATGCATTAATTTACTGAGATAAGCTGCGAGGGCGCGTTTTCACAATGGGTAGAGAAAATAATTTAAGGGATTACACTGTATGAAGCTAGTTTGACTATTTATGTACGTTAACCAGTTGAGTAAACCAATGAAAAATACATCAGTAGATTCCAATGAACTCTTACTTGCTTTTACATTTATACAAAACCGATCTCCCAAGACAACAACTCATATATAGCACGTAATCGTCAATTATTGCAGAGTACCTTGAGAACTTCGTCCATCTCCCGCGCGGTGAAGAAACGTTGACGTGGTCCATCAAGATCTACCCAAAGGGTAATGGCGAGAACAACAAAGAGTTCGTGTTCCTTTGCTTGAACCGCGTCGTAAACCCTCCTGGAGCGCCGCAGAACTCGCTGAACAACAGGAACAAGATCGGTTTCAAATCCAAGTTCGTCCTTCGCAACGCGGACCAAAAGGAAATAGACATGCGCATCCATCCAAACCCGTCCCATTCCGACTATGTGTCTTACATTAAACGAGACATTCTCTTCCCACAGATCATGCCCGCCGACAGTATCATTGTCACCGTAGAGATCGCTGCAGCAGTCGACACTGTAACAACCACCATCGATGAGCCCTTTAAGGTTTCTCTAATGCGGTCTGTTCAATATTCCTGGAATCTGATTCAGGCTCCAGAATTCGAGAGGCAGCTTGGAGACGACTACATGACTTTGCTCAACGACGACGTCCTCACCGACTTCACGATCCGTGTTGGCGATCGAGATGTCCGAACTCACAAGGCGATCCTTGCTGCTCGCTCGCCTGTTTTTGCTGCCATGTTCACTCATTCCGATACCAAAGAAGCCAAGATGGTACGGTACATCACACCTTCCGCGTACAACATACCTTGTAAATTTAGGGTGTTCTTACGATTGAAGATCTGGATTACGAAGTCGTAAGAGACATGTTAATGTACATTTATTCCGGCAAGTGTTCGGCACGTAGCGACTGGGCGACCGAGCTTCTCATTGCTGCGGATAAGTATAGGTAAGAAATATGTAGACACGGGCACTGCTAAAATAACTGCTAAGGGGCATGAATACGTGAATACACAAAACTGAGCCTATATAGTCGCAAAAAATTAGTCTGCGACTCCTTCTATAATCATCAAAGTCCAATAAATTTTGATTCCAGGCTTGATGAACTCAAGCGCCATTGTGAAGCGACAATGATCCGTGAGTTGACTTGCGATAACGTTTGCCAGCAGTTTGTCATGGGTCACATGTATAATGCGGACAAACTGAAGCAAAGATCGGCCGACTTCATGAAACTACATCTGACCGCGATCACGAAGACGAGCGGCTGGGACGAACTCATTAACAAGCACCCCTCTCTGGTGACGTCCATTGTGCGCTACGTGGACAATAGGAAGTCGTGGACTGCGTGCGATGACGTTTCCAACTCAAACGTTTTGTAAATGCGTGTGTATCTTGTTCAAAACTCTTCAACATTTCATTTCTTCAACGGGTCCCTTTCAACAAGCTGTACCTTTGTGGTTATCTGTCTGAGGCTTGTTTATTTAATTCACGCGACTCTCTTCTCAAGAAAAGAACGATTTCATTGGGATGCAAGAACCGACTGTAATTTTATGTGGTGATAAATGTGAACTGTTAGATAATGTGAGCACATTGATGAGGAAAGGATCACATCAATGAGGCTTATAAGCCTAACATCTACGCAGCTGTTCCCATCCAGGACAACCGTGCCATCTCTCAAGACTCTGAAGGAATACAGCCATTAGTGCATGTCAGTGGTCCTTTCTATGTTCTCAGTCATTACTGTCTATAATGTCGTTGCAATGAACGTCTGTCGTATTATATTGAGTTGTACACATAATTTCCAGTCTTGCTAGATACTGTGAGTGTCAAATTCTGTTGTGATTCCTGTGACCTGATGGTCTCTTTGGACGGGATGATGCTGGCCACTACCGACTTTTCTTGAGCTTTCCTGTGGTGCACCACCATATTTTTGAAGAAGTCCATTCGAACGTAACCTATGTATTCTTCTTAACAAAAGCGCAAGCAACAATAATAACAAGATAACAATGTTCAATTGAAGGCACACAATCTTTCGTAGTGGAACGGATTGAAGGCACTGAGATACAAAAGCTGCTGTCGTGCTTCCTCGGTTTGAGCTAAACTACGATACATGCATCAAGCGACGAGAGGTGTCAGTGCTAACCTTTTGGAGAAGCAAGCCATTTCTTATCCATGTAATAGTCGTACACAGCATTAGCTTCTTCTTTCGTGTACAACGCAGTTTCGATGGCAATGAAAGGATCAATGGCGTCAAATCCCTATAAGTAGAGGAAAACCTGATTTTACATGAAGAGAGTACTTACCTTTTCTCCAAACAACTCCAGAGGCGTATTTAAAGGTGTTGTTAGCAAGTCACGGGCGTCACTAATCTCTTTCTTATCGGCGACCATTACAGTCGCGCCATTGGACCAATCATTCAGGAAAAATTTGCGCACTTGATGTACCAAGGTAAGGTCGTCGGACGGAGCCTGAATCATATATGATTAAAAGTACGAAGCTTAAGGCAACTCACATATGTACGGTCTGCTCTCTTAACCAGAGTTTTGCCATACAGAGAATTTGCATTATCAATAGCAACCAGCAACTTGATTCCCCCAGATGAACTGTGTCGCTTCAGTTCGCGGATCAGCGCTCCCACACAGTCCGAAGCCATAAAGGGTGCTGACAAACCCATTTCGACGATATCAGTAATCGGTTTGCCTTCAACTGTTCGATCAACTTTTGTCCACTCATATGTTTTGCTAGTCAGTAATTCCTAAAAAGAAGCCTTGTCGAAGATACATACAAATCATAGCAGCATACAGATAGCTTCTTCCACTGATCTCGATTTTGTTGCTTAAACAAGTTCAATAATCCAACAGCTAAAGTAGGGCAATCAATGCGTCCATTCTTGTATGATGACATTTGAATCTCATCAGCTTTGCGAGTCAAGTTCATTGCTGAAAGAACGGCAGTTAACCAATCTATAAAGAATGACGCTATGCAAATACCGTTATCGATCGTGAAAACAACCCAATTCTGCGAGTTCGCGTAATGGATGGTCTGATGTAAAGTAATCGACTTTCCGGTTCCAAATTTGCCCCAGAGCACAACTCGCATAGACGGATGCGCCTGCCGAACTGACTAAACGTTTAGATAATTAATTGGTTAGTAACATGGTAACGTACAGCCAACCTGGAGACAATTGACGACCTCCAAAAGGGGTTTGCGACACATCCAAACACATTCGTTAAAAGTGTCCAGCTGCTTGCGATACGCAGACGGCAAATGCTTCGAGAATCCCAGAACATCCGCAGTTATCATAGGCACTTCGTACATTTTCCCAACATCGTTCAGTGTCAACGCAGACGGGTCATTAGTTGATGCACGAAAGTGCCGAATCGGAACTGATCGCCCTGGAAAATAGATGGGGCAACTCAAAAACTGAACTACACGGCGTTACCAAGCTTCGGTAGAACTCGGAGAAGAGGGGACGACTTGTACATAGCGCAAATCTAAATATCCCACTGGATCGATTAGGGGTAGTGAGTTCAGACGTTACGATGATATCCGAAGTACGACTACACGATTGGATTGAATGTACATAATCGGCGATGAAACATTCATTCCAAAACAAATAACAATTAAATCAGCGACCACGCTGAGGTACAGATCTCAGTTACAATTAATTAACAATCAAATCAACAACAACACGAGGTTCGAACCTCGCTTCAGTTAGCTCGAGCGTATTGGAAATCGCCAGAGACTTCATGATCAACCATATCGAGTGCAACAATACAGCTCGTGCGCACAATTGCCTGAAATACAGCAATGTGAGATAGATTCGAAGCAGGATTTTGTATACCTCTCTATCATTGATAAAACGGCGCAAAATATTTTCAGCTTCAGGTGTGGCGATGGCACCAAGAGCCTCTGCGCATTCATGTCGAACCATACCACGCTCCTCCAAGTTAGCCAAAGTGGCCTCAAGTTGAGGAATGGCAACAGGATTCTGCAACTGTCCCAGAACGTAAGCCACTTCGTGACGGAGAAGAGCACTGTCCTCACATTGCAACCCTATTAAAGAACTTTGATAAGAACAATTAAACGAACTGTTGAACAAACCACGTGCGAGAGCAACAATGGACTCAGGCGTGTTAATATTGCGAAGGCTGAACATAGCGCGATAGCGCTCCCAGATCGTTTCCTCAGTGTTAAGCAAAACAGACTCCAATTTTTTGACATCACGCTCACCACTAACAGGAGTAGGATCTAAACAACCAATTTTAAGATGCGAAAGAACCTCACGTTAAACTAACCAATTGAAGCGTACGGAGAATTAGTATGTGCTTGCCCATCGCCCATGCCCTTATTGTTTACATAGGAAATACGCTGCAGAGCAAGTTCACAGGTCTGTGCAACGACAGGTTCAGGATCCTGACGGAAACGTTCCAGCGTTTCGAGAACCTGTGCATCAGCATGTCCAATAGCACCGAGGGCTTCACCGGCCTCATGTCGAACCATTGAATCTAAAGAAATAAATATTTAGTGCATCGTCCGGAGCAACTACGTACGCTCTTGAAGGTTTTCAAGCGTTTGAACGAGGAAGGGGATGGCGGTAGGGCGACCCATCTGCCCTAGGCAAAAAGCTTCATCATGTTTCAGGAGATTATCAGTTTCCACCAGCATGCATTGCCCGATATGGATAACGCACCGATCACCTCCACCGCGAAGGAAGAAGAGTGCGCGATATCTGTCACCCATAGGGACACTAAAAGCGCTGAATTAATTACTGGTGCAATTGATTAATCACAAACCTGGGATCACCAAGTCGACGAGCAGCGTCACGAACGTGGTTTTGGGCCATGTTGATCAGCTACCTGTAAACATTATTGTTAGCGTATTGATAGAGGCCAGCAAACGCAATAACAGATCGCGCAAAACTGTTGCTTTGTTAAACAACTCATAATTAACTAAAGCCAGAATAAGTGCGAAAAGACAGAACATTTACGTCCTCGGTTTCCAATATTTTTTAAATTTTAATAAATTAAATACTGCGGAAAATCACGCGATGGCTACTGCGGCAAATGAAGCACATCACGCCTACCAGAAGCCCCATTCAACGGCGGCAGACACCACCGCCAGACACCACGGTTTGAATCAACCGATGCAAGCAAATCGTGTCGGGAGCCGGCAAATACTCGATTCAATACGCGAAAGATGCGAATATTTCTTCAATCTTCTCTGGAATGCAGGTTTTCTTCTCCACTTAAATGCACATTTTGAGTGTAAGGAAGTAACACCACCGGAAAGAAGGGCTGTAGGACTGCACGTGCCCTCGGATACGTATGCCCACTCTGCCACTATTCCTTTTTATTTAGTGGTTTGATTGATTAGTTTGAATGGTTTGAAAAATGATAAGTTTGAATCTGGAAACTACAGGTCTACAAGGTGTTATGCATACGTCTATAAAATGGGGTTGACAAAATAAGACACTGGACATTCTCGATTTGCAGTTTTACGATTTTCAAGAGTTTTTTTTACAATTTTCAAGAGACCATTAAATTCTTCAAATGTAAAATGTTGTAGCATGGCGAGAACAGTTTCACCGACGGGACATAAGGGTAACGGACCACGGACACGCTTGGCTGCTGAGTAGAAGTAGCTGCAATACTGGATCTCTATTGGTTCAATCGAGTGGGTCAGAAAATGGGTATTGTAGATATTGAGATTGATGTACCTCTCCGACTTTGGCAGGATTCAAGAAATTTCAGTTGCTACGTTTTATTTATACATCAATCAAAAACAAACCACTTTGTTTTCACACTGATTACACAAAGGACCGTGGAAGTGTCAGACAGGATGTAGAAGGCCTTTTTAATTGTCAGAGTTAGGATCCAGTTCGGCTTCCGGTTGCTCTCCATCACTCTCCTCGTCGTATTCAGGTTCGCTTTCACTTTCGCTAAGATCACTGTCGAAGTGGCGTCGGGCCAGCTTGGATTCCAACGCTTCTGTGGACATGTGCTGCAAACATGTTCATTCGTTATGCGTGATAGGTATTCAAGTCAAAACCCGCAGTGTCTTATTTTGCAAAATGCCTAAAGCAAACGAAAAAAGAAACAACATACACAGATCTGGCATTCCCATTGAGGATGGAGAACATACCTATGTGCCCGTAAAAAGACTCGCTCAGTCCTCAACCGCTCCGAGAAATCCCTATAGAAACCGGGTTGCTTACCTCATGAACATAAAACTCGTTCAAATGATCCAATGGGAATAAAATGTCGACAACGCATTTCCCCTTTTCGTCAAATGAGTAGACTTCAACTGATAAGCCAGTTTCCAAGCGATTATCCTACAATTGTACGGAATGACGATACATCGTATTTATCGCTTCTATACCGTAATGAACTGAGCGACAGTCTTATAACTTTTGTAGATCATCACCAAGAGCGACATAAACCCGTTGAACGGTTGGCGGGCAACAACGGCGCGCTCAACTGCGGGTAACACCATACGCTCGTAACCCCATCGGTTTAATTGAGTAGCGTAATTGTCTTCATAGAAGGTGCCATCTTCTGCAAAACCGTATATTTCGCTACCGCACAAAATACGTGCTTACCCCCAAAGATGACTCCGACCGCTGATTGACAAAGTTCTTCTTTCGTCTCACGGGGGTCATCGTAGTACAAACCAAAAGTCTTCGCTCTCTGAGGGACAAGCTGGGTAACTTCATCGTAGATCTTCTTCACTCCTTTGTATGGTCCAACATGATATTTGTAGTAGACCGTCACAGGTTTTGATAGATGAGGTACATGTTCGACAACGCTAACCTTACATATTATTATACTAAACAGATTCTTATAACAGCACGTGCCTCACCTTGAGCTCATCAAACAAGCCTGATGTGTATAAACGGTAGCCGAAGTAGCTGATAACACCGAGAAGTAGGGGAATCACTACAGAGTAGCCAAATTCTTCGATCATTTTCGCCTGAAACGATGTGAAACGAATAACTGAAATAGCGAAAAATCGACACGTTGCGGATGTGCGAATATGAAAACGCAATACAGCTTAGTAATTGGTGAGCAGTAAAAGAGAAGGTGAATGTATTCTGTCTTAAAACTGAAACTGGACCGAGCGCTTGGGAGCCTGCGCGCCAAGAGGAAAGTGTTCAAAAGCGCAAAAACCAGTTTATCATCAGAGGACAGGGGTGGTAAACATACCCAAATGTAAGTTACTAGTTTGTCAGTCGTCTCTGTTAACTCCGGCGTTATCGATCAGCACATCATGACCATCATGGTATCGTGCATAAATATCGCACATTCATGCTTCGCAATGCAATGTCTATGTAAAGACCGGGCCCGTTCGCTTGGAGCTACTGGCGATCGTGCTCCGCAGTCAGCTGGCTGCCTGAACAGGGATAGAGTATTTTGTTTATTCGATCGAGACGGCTCGCAGCGCACTTGTTGCCTGTCTCGCGCTCTCTCATTCAGGGCGGCGATTGTTTGAGGTACTGCGGAGCGGCGACATAAAGCAACATGCTCACTTCATAGGGGACGCAAGGGAAGCGAAGAACAGAAAAGATCAGCGCCGGTGGCCCGTGCGGATTGATGACTGTTGCAATACTTCGGGATCGCAAATAGTGTGTGAAAACGGCAGATGTGGCGATAGAAGTTTGTGGTCTGGCTAAATGGATTTTGCTTATCTGTATTAACGTATTTGTATGTAGGTCATCAATCCAAGACTAAGTCCATCCAGTCGCGGTAGCCGGAATATCTCGGAGAACATAGAATGAGACTTGTTGTTTGGTCGACTGAAAAAAAAGCGATGACATTTTTATAATGTTGCCCATGTTTTGACCGATACGACAAATACAAACCTGGTACACTGTTTTAGATGCTTCCGCATTATGTATTAGTTTTTTCCCGTTGAGGCTGTATACCCATGGGACAAACACGGAAAGCGGTGGTCTAGGATCTGCATAATGTGCATACATACCGAAAATAAATAATCGCATGAAGCGAAAGGCTGTGTGACTGTAGTAAATTCGCTAAACTGCGGTGAAGCCCTAGAAATTGTTTGATATTTAATGTTATTTACAATCATAGGGTCCCCTGATAAAAGTGTTGAGTATTGATTTTAAGAAGAATTAAATTTGTCCCCTAAATTTGCAAGTCACTTCCCCTCAAGTTCGCTATGTTTTGTTTTCATCATCTGTCCTTTTCCTTTTTGCTGCCCCGCACTACATGACAGTTAAGATTAGCAGATACGATATACGTATCTTTTACATTTTATTTTGTCAGTGTCTTAAAATACAATCAGAGAACACTTGTACAATATCCTTTCTTTCGATCACCGTTCTTACCCTCCAATTCCAAAAGCGCTGTAGCTATTTGATTGGCTCACAGATTGGCTGGCCGAGTAGGAATTGTTTTGCTGAACTCCCCACATAGGCATCATACCCATCCCCATTCCACCCCATTGTCGTCTCACGCGGTAACTAAAATGGAAATGCAATAAATCTATCATAATTGGATGGCTTACCTTTGAACAGATATCTCAGCAACAGAGAAGGACAAGTAGGCGATGGCAAACAGAAGAAATACGAGGAGTCCGCGCATTTTCGCTTGACGGTAGGGTGAGAACTGAAAGGAGCGCACATATTTTGAACATTGAAGAGTGACTACACGACAAAATACTGTAACGTATTTACACTTATGTTAGGCTACTGCGCACTTCGCTCAACGTGTTTAGAAGGCGTCGCTAAGGCTCTTCCCCATTATGAAAAGTTTTTAGGGCACACTCAATGAATGTGCTTGGACATACGCAAGGTTACGCTGCAAGAATCATATTATCGTTGCATATTTTCGTGCATATCTGTCTACAGACGTTCACCATACCTATCCCAGTTGTGGAAGTTACTTGCATAGCCGTTGTTCTTTACGCATTGGTTGTATACGATGGATACGGCGCTTACATGTAACACAGATATTCGACTGAAAAAGTTTTCTAACTGATAACTCCCCGCAAAACCGCAAAAACAATTGACATCAGTTTTCGCACAGAACCCGTTTTCTAGACAGTTGATAAACGTGAGAGAAATGATATAACAAATATTCCTTCTATCATAGTTGATTCTTCCACTGCTACTGCAATTTTTGATCCAGACGAGCAGTATGACTTCCTACATACATGTACAATGATGGAAGCTTTTAAAAAGCTTCCCTGCAATTACTTTTATGATCGCTTCTACCAGATTAACTGCGGAAGTGCTGTAGCGTTAAAGTTACTACTCATGCTGGCCATAATTGCCACGAAGAATTCGGCCTCTGTGGTACGAGGACCCTTTACACTAAATCGCTTATATCTCTCAAGGCGGCTGATGGATCCAAATGAGAATATTAACATGGCCTTTCGACGAGCTTAGACATCCATAGAGCCGGGCATCTGACCGCGACTCACTCTCTAAAGGCCATGATCGTCATGAATTCGGTGATCCCTCCCTTATTTTTGGTCTCCAATACAGTAAATCTCCTGTATCTCCCAATGGGGCTGCTCAATCGCAGTGAAATTTTGTGTACGGCCTTCTGACAGGCCTAGGCATCAACTGAGACAAGCATCTCACCGCGACTCACCCTCTATAGGCTGCAAATCGCCCTTTAGTGGCCATCAATCGCCCAGAAGCAGTTGGCTTCTCCGTGTTTGAAGGACTTCCCTTTGATAAATCGCATGTATCTCCTCCATGGGTATCTCAATCTCTGCGAAACCTTGTGTACGGCCTTCTAATAAGTTCACGCAACCACCACGACAAGAATCTAACCGCAAATCGCCCTCTGGTGGCCATGAATCGCCATGAAAACGGTGGTCCCTCCCTTATTTCGGGTCTCCAATACAGAAAATCCTATGGGGCTGCTCAATCGCAGTGAAATTTTGTGTACGGCCTTCTGACAAGCATCCATAGAACCAAGGATCGGACCGCGACTGACCCTCTATAGGCCGCAAATCGCCCTTTAGTGGCCATGAATCGCCCAGAAGTGTTGAGAAGTGGAGACAATCAGAGAGAGAGAAAGAGTTTATTCGTTCACTCTAGAACACACACACTGACAACACAAGGGTATTTATACACATCACTAGACGGTGAAGCCTGTCTGGTCTGGGGAGC